>LOEQ01016725.1:0-12681 GCA_001685075.1 Bramus lutescens | reverse complement strand
TGTGGGGTACTGGGTGGGACAGAAACCCCAACAAGCCAGCCCTCATGTTACAAGTCGTCCCAACACTTTGTTGAACAATGCCTTCAAGACATTTGGTATTGTCACTTGTGATTGACCCTTCCCTATTAGAATTGCCTGACTTGAAGCACGGGTATGGGACTACCCTCACCGACAGCATGTAAAAGAACCCTGTTTGGAACAATGTGGAATGTTCTAGCTTTGAAAGCATAAGATACTACATTCTGACACAGCACAGATTTATTCCAGCCTTCTCTTACTTCAAAGTGCAAAACGTCAGTCCTGGTATAGTGTATGTATTTGCTAGTCCCAGAATATACATCAAGCCAATTTAGAATTGTTAAATTGGACCACTGTGAATGGCAAACACAGAAATCAGAATTCAATATTGCTCGTGATTTTTATTGTTGTCTTAAAATTCTGCAATTTAGAGTTTCCAGTGGTTAATTAGGTTAGTTCTTCCAGGTCCCTTCCAGTGTGTTTATGTTATCCCTGAGAAATATAGATTTACTTGTTCTTTTAGCATTCTACATTTGGGTTTCTCCCTTACTCTTACTTTCTTACATATTAAATTTGTGCGATATAGTTCTAAATATCAAACACATGCATAGAATTTTATCCAGTGTATCACAATCTAATCCCTTTGTCTCATTTCTTCCCCTGATCGCTTAGATGCTTTCTCACTGCATCCATTAGGGAACCATTCACATTTGTTTCCCAAGTTTACATTTCCTTGTTCTTCTCCCCCAAAGCACAAATGCGTGCACATCCTTTTCTCAATGTGTCTTGCATAAAGGCACCAACCATGTCAACCACCGAACTCTGCTTCACAGTGTTACTGGAATTCACCAAAAATTAATTCAGTGGAGAGCTTCCTTTTTTTTTTACAGCTGTAGAGTATGACATGTGTACATTTCAGCTTGTGTAACATCCATCTTCTGTGTGGTAGTTAGATCCTTCTAATGTGTTCCAATGGCACTGCAATGCAAAGCTTCATACATAGTCCATGCAGTGTGTTTGTGAGTACACAAAGTTGCTGGAGGGAATATCTTAAAGGAAAATTCCTAAAAATGATATTTCTAAGTCAAACTATAAATACTTATGTGGTTGTGTTAGAGATGGTTATATCCCCTCCAATAAAATTATAGCTGCTTAATTTCTTCCATCAGAGAGTTTCTGCAGCCTCATAGACATAATGTGTTCACCTTTTTCATTTTTGCCAATGTGACAAATGAAGACTATAGACACAAACCAGTGTGGCTTCACTTGGCATTTTGAAATACTATGGGTGAGGTGAGTCACCATATCCTAATTTAAATGTTCAATTTATACGTGTATTGAAGGTACATGATTTTTCTACTCTTGTTTCTAAATGTATTTCATTTACAAAGTAGGGAAACATGACAAAGTATATAATACAAAATATACTTCTGTTTAAAGTATATCACTTCCCCTTAAATGACAACTTATTAACAGCAGCTACATAAGTTTGTCTTCCTCCATCATCAAATTTCATGAATTTTTAAACACTAGCCCAGAAGATGTGGGTTTCTTTACACTTTCGTGTGCGTTGCTCTGATTGGTGGTCTTCTCACCCTTCCCTCCTTTTCTTTCTCTCTACTTCTTTGTTGGTTCACTTTCTCCTTCCTCCAACAACACCCCCTTTCTCCAGAATTTTAAATCTCAACTTTATAGAAATATAACTTAGATATAGAAATTGAACACCATCCAATGCCTTAATGTATGTAATTGTACCTAGATAACTCATGAAACTGATTTCCTGTGTGACCAATCGTGAGTGATTTAGAAGCACGTGATCAATATTTGAAGCTCACTAAGATATTTATTTATTTCTGAGTTAATTTTACTATAGAACATAGTCAGAAGGCTTTTTGTCCTCCCCATATTTTGATATTCTGCTATGGCTCAGTGTATGCTGTATCTAGATAGAAGTTTCTTGTACCTCTGGGAAGAAAATGACTTCTGCTGAGTTTGTTTGGAACGAGTTATTTAAGTCACGTTATATGATACAGCTGCTCCTGTTTGCAATTGAATCCCTCTCTCCTATATAAATTGGTGCGTGCTGAGTTTTCCTATGAACATGTTCTTGCTTGTTTCCTCATCTCAGTAAAACACAAGCCTTGATCGATGTTCTGTGTCGTACATGAAACCCGTTGTTTGAAATTTGTGTATTAATAGAACACAATGACTATCACCCATTAGAATTGTTTCTGATTTCAAGCTATAAGGGCAAAGGTTGGCAGTGGCCAGAGAATTTATATGATCCACAGCATCTAAAATTTACTAGCCAGTCCTGTACGGAACTGGTTACCAACTGCCACTATGCATTTGGGTCTGATAACCTTCAGGGAGGTGCCCTCTGATATTCTGATTGCTGAACTCACATTTAAACTTCAACCGTGGTAATATCAAAGAAAGTAATTAGGTGTATAACATGCTAAGTGAAATAACATTAATATCCATGTGTAGAGGCAGGCATTTAAAATTCCACACCTTTCTAGTAGATCATGGACTTCTCAGCTAGATTTAAAATAAACAAAACAACTTGATTCTCCTGCTAACCATGCATAAGCCAGTCAATTCGTTTGTTTGAGCTTGCTTTTCCCAAGGGGAAAAAAGAAGTTGCATAGCAAGGTGACAATCACTCCACGCAATGTTACGTCAATGCAATATTTTAAAGTAGTGCTAAACTAAGAGAGACTGCAAGATGGCCAGGAATGCTGTCAGAATTTTTGCCTTCTGTAGCAAAAGTTGATTTCAGGTGTGTTTCGCGAGGCGAGCCCAAGTTCTATGCGCATTCTTCGAAGCACTTAGTGTTTTGGTGAAACACAAATGTCATCGCTAGGGGGAGCCAGCTGGACATGGAATTACAGAAAGACGGCTGGCAAAGCCAAGCAGTTCTTAGCTGGTGTCAAAACAATAAAATAAAATAAAAATAATTATTCTCTCAGTCACTGCTAATAAATTGTATCTGCCAAGATACTCCTAAAGCGGGGGAAGAAGGACGTTTTCTTCACAGGACCAGCAACTGTTCCAAAGGGAACTCTAATGTTCCAGATCTAAGTGGGAAAACATTTGTATGAAGGAGACATAATTTTCACATCCTAGAACCCACTGAGATCTGTGGCCTTTTAATTATTCTTTAAAATGACCTTACCTTTGTTTTCAAGAGAATTCTGTCATCATTTAGTTTGAACAATGTGATAAATGAACTTTTGAAGGACTAAATGGGACGTGGGTTAAATTACCTGCTTATTCCATACCCAGAGTGTCAATGTTACTGAATTTATTTAAAAAAAAAACAATTTTGTCTTAGTCTGAAAATGAAAACCAAAGCATTGAAGTATAGGGCTTTCATTTTAAGGATTGGAAAAAAACATTAAGAATCATCTGTGTTTTCTTATTTAGTGCCTTTATTGTTTGGGTGTTGACAAAAAAAGCACCTGTTTGAGCCCCACGATAATGTCATAAACCTAACCAATACATGACCTTTTCCCCAGAAAGACACTTTATATATCAAGCCATACACCATCATTGTTATGGACAGCATCATATGGCTGGCAGATTCCGGCTCACTATGGGGTGTGCTGGCACTTCATGAGTCCCGTATTTCTTTGAAAATATTTTGAAAATTGGGGAATGTAGCAGAGATTAATAATTAAGTTCCTTTAATTGAACTAATTCATCAGTCTTTTGTGCATGTGGGCCACTGATCACGACAATGTCTTTACAGATCTCTATTCAAGTTGAGGGAAGGGTCTAACGACTGAGATTGATAAAACACGAGTGAATGAAGGTTAGTGAAGAGGCAGACTTTTGAATGCATTGACTTGTACACCTATGTGTGCACACACACATTGACACACACACATGCACACACACAGGCATGCATGCAGATCAACCTTCAGATATTCATATACCTCCCCTGATAGTATTGTTCAGCAACTAAACAAAAATATTTTTTGCCTTTCTTTTAGCTGTCATAGCTTAAGACAAGCTCTTATAATATTAATTCTTTCAGAGTTAATAACAATTCCTAAATGTGTTTTGGTCGTATTCACCTGCCCTCCCCAACTCTGCCTAGATTGCCCCTCTTTCCCTACCCACCCAACTTTGTGTCTTTTTTTTTCTTTTTCTTTTTCTCTCAAATCAAGGCCATTTTGTGCTGCCAAAACATGCTTGGATGTGCGGCTCTCCAGTGAAGCTTGGTGATCTTATTACAGACTACACTCTTAGAGAAAATGGACCCTCCCTTTTTTAACAGCTGGGTTGCCAATAGCTCCTCAGCTGGGGTGAAACTTCATTCCCAACTTCCCTTTGCATGATGGGGGCTGTGGCCCTACTTGGGTTTGCGGGGCTTTGTGAGTGTCATTGCGATTTCATGTGGGCAGCTGCCCTGTTGTTTCTAGCAATTTCCTCGCAGTAATCCACTACCTCTGGCTCTTACACTCCTTTTGACCTCTCTCCTGCAATCACCCTTGATCCTTAGGGGGAGCAGTGACAGATTTGTTCTCTTTAGCACTGAGCACTCTGTGGTCCTGTATTCGCTGTTCCTTGGCCAACTGTGCGTCTGTGTACATCACTATATATTGCAAACAGAAGCTTCTCTGGTGAAGGCTGAGAGATGCACTGATCTATGGGTACAATGATAAGTCATCAGGAGTTGGTTTAATACTATGTTCATTTAGAAGCATACTTGTACCAGGCTCTCTGAAGGGGTCTAAGTTCTTTGGCTGATAATGGTGCAAGGTATAAGTTTCATCTTGTGAAGTGGGACTTTAATTTACTCAGAAAGTGATTGATTACTCTAATAATATTCCTGGGACTATTGCACCAAATGGGAATATCTTTGCAGATCAGTCATTGTTGTAGCTCTTGGGGTTCAAAACAGAGTGAGACTGATGGCAGCTTTTCTCCTCTGTGCTTTGCCTAGCACTCTCGAGCACTATGTAAGCCAGACAGCAGAATGAAATTTCTAGGTTTGTAACAGCCTAATTTTAGTATGTTCTGCCATTCAGATCTGTGTTATCTTCAGCAATAGGGCCTTACCATAAGATTCTGTAGAAATAAATAACAGCAATGGCAATAGCCCGTAATGTTTTGCCGTCTAAGGTACCTTATAGGCTAACAACTTTAAAAGAGATAACATGTTCCAGGCGCTTTGTTTTTTATTTGTTAACCTCTGGTGTCTAATAGAGGCATTATAGCTCCATTTAAATATATAGTGTTATGCTTACATATCATGTATACATTTAAAATTTTACCATTATATATTATATATACAGCTTTGGTTTTAGGAAGCTTCTACAATAGTAGATTTCCATGTGTCTTATTTGAAAGGTCTCTAGTGTTATTTATCCCTCCTCACATTTCCTTCTCTGCCCTACCCTCTGTTCTCCCTCCTTGGTTTAAGTCCTTCTTGTCTTAGTTAGTTTTCTATTGCTGGGAAGAGACTCCATGACCAAGGTAACTTAGAAAAGAAAATATTTAACTGGGGGCATAATTACAGTTTCAAGGGACAACTCAGTAACCATCACGGTGGCACACATGGCAGTAGGCAGGCAGGCAGGGTGCTGGAATAGCTGAGACAACAACACAAGGCAAGGAAAGTAGCTAATTGGGAACGAAATGCCCTCCTAAAGCCTCAAAGCCCGGCCCCAGTGACATGCATCCTCCAACAAGGCCACCTTTCCAAGCAGTTGGATCAAATACATAGAAAGCATTCAAATATATAAGCCTATGGGGGCATTCTCATTCAATATATTCTCTTTATACCAGTACAATCTGTCTTCATCCTTGGAAAGTCTCTCGTCGTGATCCCTTAATAATTTCTTGACCTGTGTGGGTATTCCAAATGAGAAACACATATATCTGAAAATTCAATGTTAACATTTCCATATGAGTGAAAGCTTGTGACCTTTGTCTTTCTGGGTCTGGGTTACCCTCACTCAGGACGGTTGTTCCTAGTTCCATCCATTTGCCTACAAATTTTATGATTTCATTTTTCTTAGTAGCTGAATGATATTCCATTGTATAAACCCAACACCTTTCGTTATCCATTAATCAGTCGACCGAGATCAAGGCTGTTCCATTTCCCAGCTATTGAGAACACAGCATCAATGAACAAGGGAGAATAAAACATCAATGAACAAGGCTGAGCAGATGTAGAGCCGGATGTGGAGTTGTCGTTTGGGAATACATCCAAATGTAGCATAGCTGGATGATATGGTAGATCTACTTTTAGCTTTTTGCGGAAGTCCCACCCTCATTTCCATAGTGTTGTAGCTTTGCATTCCTCCAGTGTTCCCCTTTTGCCACGTCTACACCAACATTTGTCACGATTTTTTTTTGAATCTTAGCCATTCTTGCTTAGGTAGGATGAAATCTCCACGTGGCTTTATTTTGCATTTCCCTGATAGCTAAGGATGTTAAGATTTTAAAAGGTATTTCTCAGCCATTTGTACTTCATCTTTTGAGAACTCTCTGCTTAGTTTTATGCTCTATTTTTAATTAGGCTCTTTGTTTTCTTGAGGTTTAATTTTTTAAGTTCCTCATATAGTATAGACACTAGCTCTCTCTCAGATGTATGGTTGGCAAAGATTTTTTTCCCTATTCTGAAGTCCATCTCTTAACTCAAACAATGGTATCATTTACTGTACGGAAATATTTTAGTTTCATACGGTCTTTATTGCTTGTTTGTCTTAGGCTGACACTATTGGGATTTTTGTTCAGAACATCCCTTTTTGTGCCAGTGAATTCAAATGTATTTCCTATTTTATCCTCTATCAGATTCAGGGTTTCATATTTCATGTTGAAATTCATTATCCATTTGGAGTTGAATTTTGTTCAGGGCAGAAGGTGAGGCTGCTTGCAACTATCCAGCTGGACTAGCACTGTATGTTCAAGATGTTGCTTTTTTTTAAGGTATTTTTGGCTTGTCAAAAGTCAGATGTCTATGGAAGTATGAGTTTATATGTCGGTCCTTAATTATATTTCATTGATTAACAAATTAGTTTTTATACAAGTATAATGCGGTTTTATTACTATAGCTTGAAATCTGGAATGGTGTGAGCTCTAGTAGTTTTTCTTGTTGTATTGCCCTGTACTTTTTTCTTTTAATTGATTTTTATATGTTTTTGCGTAAAGGTAATACTAGCTTTGTAAAAGGAAATGCCCTCTCTCTTTTCTATTTTGCAGAATAGTTCACACAGTCATGGTGTTGGCTCTTAGAGTCTGGCAGAATGCTACAGTGAATCTTACTGATCCTGTGCATTTTTTAAGTTGGGAGGTTTTTAATTATTGCTCCTATCTCACTAGATGTTGTGGGTATGTTTAAATTATTAATATCATCTTGATTTAATCATGGCATGTCATATATCTCTAGAAATTTATCCACTTCTTTTAGATTTTCCAGTTTGGTGGTGGAGTACAGATTTTTAAAGTATGTCCTTATAATTTTCTGATTTTCCTGCCTTTCTCTTATAATGTCTCCCTTTTATATCTAATTTTGTTTACTTGGATCCTCTTTGTTTTTTTCTTTAAATTGCCCAAAGATTTGTCAATCTCATTGATCTTTTCAAAAAAGCAACTCTTGTTTTTTTTCATTCTTTGTATTTTTTCATTTATACTTCATTACTTTCAGTACTGATTTTGATTGCCTGTTCCCATCTACATTTTTGGGATGTTAACTATTCTTTTTATAAGGTCTTCAGGTTAATCATTAAGTTATTAATCTGAAAATCTCAGATATTTGATGTACAAATAGTGTTATAAACTTTCCTCGTATGATTGCCTTCATTATCTTCCATAAATTTTTGATGTTGTCTTTTCATTTGCACTTAATTCTATAAAAATGAAATTTCCTTCTTAATTTTTTCTGTACCTAGTTTTGATTCAGGTGTGTGTGTGTGTGTGTGTGTGTGTGTATTTAGCTCTCATGAGTTTGTGTACTTTTTGTCTTCTCCTTTATTGCTGGTTCCAACTTTATTCCATGTTGGTCAGATGCATTGCAGGATGTGATTTTAAATGTTGTATATTTGTTGTGACTTGTGTTTTATTTCCTAACATGTGGTCTATTTTGTAGAAATTCCCTGATCTGCTACAAATATGCATTCTTATATATTTGGGTGGATTGTGTAGATATCTGTTACAGTCATTTGATTTATGATGTCATTTAGATCTAAAGTTTCTCTATTTAGGTTTTTTTCTACATGATCTGCCTATTGATGAAACTGAGGTATTGAAATCACCTGCTAGCACTATTCTGGGGTTGATGAGTTGTTTAAAATATGATCACATTTCTTTTTTTAAGTTGGTTGCTTCAATATTTAATGCTTATATTTTATAATTTTAATATCCTAGTAGTGGATATTTCCTTTAGTGAGTCTTAAGTACCTCTCCTTTTTCTCTTCTGGTAAGGTTTGGATTGAAGTCTTTTTTTTTTTAATCAAACATTCATAACTGTGCCTGCTTAGATTACTTAGATTGCCTTTTCCTATCCTTTTGCCCTAAGATGGTTTCTATCTTTGGTCATAAGGTATGTTTCTTGGAGGAAACAAAAGGATAGACTTTTTCTCATCTAATCTGTTAGGCTGTGTCTCTTCATTAAAGAGCTGAGACCATAGATATTGGGTTATTATTGAATAATGTATATAAATTCCTGTCATTTTGTTGTTTTGTGGCATTCTAGTAGAACTCTTTGAATTGGTGTTCTGAAATATTTTTTGTTTCCTGTGCCTTCTTGGACATTGTGGTAGTTTCAATGTACTTGGCCTTCATAAAGCCATAGAGAGTAGCATTATTAGGCGGTATGGCATTGATGAAATATTTGTGACCTTGTTGAAGGAAGTGTGTCATTGTGGAGGCATGTTTTGAGATCTCCTATGTTCAAGCTATGCCTAGTTCAGTTCACTTCTTTTTTATATCTGATACCTATGAATCAAGTTAAAAATTTTTCATCTCCTTCTCCAGTACCATGTCTGCCTGCATGCTGTCATGTCCTGCCATGAAGATAATAGACTATTTCTAAAACTGTAAACCATCCCAATTAAATTTTTTTTCTTTATAAGAATTGTCATGGCCATGGCATCTCTTTACAACAATAGAATCCCTAACAAAGAAAGAAGTTGGTACCAGGAGCTAGAGTATTGCTGTGATAGACCTAACCACACTTTTGTTTGAAACAGTCTAGACACTGACTGTGAACTAGAAAAGCAGCTGGATGTTTTAAGTTCTGCTTAATGGGCAACACTAGTAGGAGCATGGAAGACAGTCATGCTGAGTGTGATTTGATAGACTATTTAGGGTTCAAGAGGTTTCAGAGGAGAAGAATATTGATATGGGGCCTAGATATTATTCTTATGATAGTTTGGTGAAGATTGTGGCTTTTTGTTGCCCTTATCCAAAGATTCTGCCTGAGGCTAAAGTGAACAGTTTGATATTAATTACACTGGCTACAGAAATCTCAAAATAGCCTAGTATAGACTGATGTGTAGTTACTAGTGTTAACTCTAATGAAGATTCATTAGAAAGAGGAACAAGCTGAACAAACAAAAATGCAAAACGAACAATTTGAGGAGAAAAGGAGTACCAGAAAGTGGAATGATCCTAACTCCTGTGTTCAAGGAGATAAAAAGATTAAGAAATGCAATAAGGGGAGTGTTGACCCCTGGGCAAGATCCCACCCTGCTAAGTTTCCAACTTGTGAGAGGGAATTAAAGAAAAGCTTAGAGCCAGGTGTTGTGGTGCATGCCTTTATTCCCACCACTTGGAAGTCAGAATCTCTCTGAGTTTGAGGCTAGCCAGGTCTATAAGGCAAGTTCCAGAACAGTCACACTTAAGTATTTGATGAAATCACTTAAAACAAAAAGCTGGTGAATGTGGAATTGAAAAAGGGGGCCATGTTCCAGCCCCAACAAGCAGCAGAATTTGACAGCTTCAGCCATATTGTTCTGGTTTTAGCATCAAGGATAGAATATGACATTATGAAATTTTGCTCTTTGACAAAGGAGAGGCACTGAGGCCAGGCCCAGAGAAGCCATTGTGCGAAGCTGCGAAAGAGTAGCCTGAATTGCCTTGGAGAAGGAGAAGACTAGATTGCCTTGAAGAACCTAAGATGTTAGAGATTCCAGAGTCTTGGGATACCTGCTGAGGAGAGCCACTATAAGGGAGTGTAATCAACTTAAGAGAAATAAGCTTATTGCAGTTAGCAAAGCTGAGAGGAGTTGGAAACTGAAGAGTGTTTTGACATCAGATATGGAAATACAAAGTTTGGAATTGGTTCAGCTGGTTTTCAGATGTGCTTTGTTTCATTATTTCCTTACTATGCTCCTTTCCCTACATTTTGGAACATCCCACATCAACACACTTCCTCTAACAAGGCCATACCACTCCAACAAAGCCACAAATCCTAATAGTACCATTCTCTATGAGGTTATGGGGACTAATTACATTCAAATTGCCATATTCTACTCCATGACCCTCACAAGTTTGTAACTATATCATAATGTAAAATGCATTTAGTCCAAATTTAAAATTTCCCATAGTCTATCAAAGTCTCACCAATGTTTTAAAGTCTAACGTTTAAAGTCTCTTTTGAGATTCAATCTTTTAACTATAATTCCGTATAAAATCAAAATCAAAAACAGATCACTATATATTTATTTTCAACATATAATGGCATAAGATATACATTACTGTTCTTTTGCACCTATTGTCACCATAGCGATGTCATCCTCTGTAAGGTTCTTGTGAAAACTAAGATGATACTAAGATAATACAAATATGTATACTTGTCATATACTCAAGCCTCTATATCTGTGAGCTAAATATATGTTTTATAAAGTTACCCAGCACCTGGTATTTTGTTACAGGAAGGGGGAAAATGGATGACAACCATGGGAATCACCAAACCAAAAATATTTATCTTTTTGTGAAACTGGAGTATAAGGATTCAGAAGTCAAACCAAACCTCTATCACATAGCATTTAATCTAGAGGAATTTATAACAAGGCCTGGAGTCAATGGGACTCCAATTGACCCAGTTCAAACCAAAGAGAGCAAGATGGAAGATTGAAAGTAAAGCAGTATGCATTACTTGCGGTGGGGAAAAGGAAGAGGACTCTAGAGAAATAAGCCACCAAGGGAAAGGGAAGAGGAACACTCAGTGACACAGGCAGCACAGGAGACATCATTAATTATGGGGTGGTTGAGAATGTCTATTCTTCACAAAAGGTCAACGAAGATAAGAATTGAGAAAAGATGAATTAACTTGTCCATCGAGAAGAGATGACCTTTGAGAGTGTGGCTTAAGCAAAACACCTGGTCTTTGGGAGCCTCTTAATCACTCGTTATGTAGTTCATTGGGTTAAAAGGAAACACATTTTTAAACTTAGACTGAATGCTGGAAAAGGATCAGTACAAGTCAAATGCATTTTCCAGAATAAACTGCAAGTGTTACCCGGGAGTCCACAGAATGAACAGTAGTGTTTGCCCCCCGTCCTTGTCTGTCAGTTCCCCTGTGTTAATGAGTTCCTTTCTTTCTCTGTGACTCAATAAAGTATATACTTCCTTCTTCACTGCTATTTCATTCATCAATTCATTTGTTTTTTATGAAGTGAACAAATAAATTCATAAGACATCATTTCCATATGTTGGATATTCAATATACAATCAAATTTATGTTATTAAACTTAAACATTTCTCATGTGTCCACCAAAGGCAATCAAAGGCAAGTAGTTGAACTTTGTTTGAAAAGTCATAACAGTATTTTGGCTTTCTTTGCATAATATACATTAAAAATAATAAAGTGGGGGACCCTTAATAGCTCCCCCAAAAGATTGTCTTTCTAAGAGTAGTTGCTTTCGATGCTAATTCATAACTTCATATTCAGGGTTAATTAGAGAGGCTATGTTGGCCAAAATTCCAGCATTGACATTTATCTTGGAGGTTAGCCACCTCCCTTTTCGAATATTTGATCTATTTGCGGGACTTCCTTTGTTCTGAGATGACTTGAGTCATCAGCATACATCTACACTGTAGACGGAAGTCGGGGGGCTGAGTGTTTACATTTGCAATCTTTGTTCACATCACTGGATAGAATGACCTTGTCTTTTACAAAGCACACAAGTGTCACCATGCAGGTAAAGAAAACAAGTAAAAACATAATTTCCAGAGAAGGCTTCCGACAGCCTCCATATCACTCCCTAGAAAACTAGATGTCCCCAAAGCCCACTGCTTTCCTTCTCTGTAATATAATGGTGTTAGCACAGCCATCACTTGCTCACAGCAATGCTAAAGAACAAAAGAGACATTTTGAGGAAGGGATTTCTAAATCTCTAAACATAATATTTTGGTGGCTGCTCTGAGATCTCAGTTTAAACAAGTCATGATCCTGAGCCAAGAGCAATGACTTTTCTCCTTCCAGACCAATAGCTGACAACTAATTCTTTCCTGCATTATGTAATAACCAAAAGTTTTAAAATAAGCTCATAATTTTTTGTTCGATGACAAATATGACCATTTAGTTACTACTCTGTAAGCATTCTGCAAGACAGACACCAAAGCATCTGGAGCCAATCCGATCCCTATGCTGTCATGATATTTAATGCTTTTAATTTTCTATCTCCAGGCCATGGGATTATC
>LOEQ01016724.1:9206-20316 GCA_001685075.1 Bramus lutescens | reverse complement strand
TGGATGCTCACCTTCCTAGACCCGGATGGAGGGGGGAGGACCTTGGACTTCCCACAGGTCAGGGAACCCTGACTTCTCTTTGGACTGGAAATTTAGGGGGAGGGCGTGGGTGGAGGGGGAGGGAATTGGGAGGAGGGGAGGAGATTGAAAATTTTAATAATAATATTAATAAAATAAATCTAAAGAAACACAAAAATCAACTAGCCCAAAGAAAACATCACCCAAAATACTGACAATCTCAAAGCTTTTCCACAAAATCAGGAACACGACAGGTTTGTTCATTATCTCTGTGTCTATTCAACACAATACTGGATGTCTTAACCAGAGCATTAAGGCAAAGATATCAAGGGGGCACAAATTGAAATGGAAAAAGTCAAACTATCATTAGTTACAGATATGATTGTATACTTAAGTGTCTTAAAAGTTCCTCTAGAAATCTCCTACAAATGATAAACACTTTCAGCAAATTAGCAGGATACAAAATTAATGCAGAAAAAATCACAACTCTAGGACTGTACCGTTTATGATTGCCTATGAAAAAATACATAATCTTGAGTTAGCTCTTAACAAAACAAGTGAAAGGCTTACATAATTTGACAAAACATTAAAATACTGAAGACAGAAATTGAAGATATCAGAAGATGGAAATATCTCCTATGCTTAGTGATCAGTAGGATTAATATAGTAAAAATCACTATCCTATTATAACCAATCTACAGATTCAATGCAATTTTTATCAAAATTTCAATACATAACTTTACAAATATAGTGTCCTTGTTAGGGTTACTATTGTTATGATAATGATAAACACCATTACCAAAACCAAGTTGGGAAAGAAAGAGTTTATATGTCTTATATTTCCACATCACAGCTCATCACTGAACGAATTCTGAACAGGAACTCAAGCACAACAGGAACCTAGAGGCAGGGTCTGATACAGAGGCCATGGAGGGATGCTTCCTACTATGTCGCTTAGCATGGATTGCTCAACTTCTCTCTTTTTTGCTTTCTCCCTTTTTGCTTTATTTTTATTGAGCTCTACATTTTTCTCTGCTCCCCTTCCTGCTCTCTCCTCCCCTTCAACCTTCTCCCAAGGTCCCCATGCTCCCAATTTACTCAGGAGATCTTGTCTTTTTCTACTTTCCATGAAGATTAGATGTATGTAAGTCTCTCTTAGGGTCCTCATTGTTGTCTAGGTTCTCTGGGATTGTGATTTGTAGGCTGTTTTTCTTTGCTTTATATTTAAAACCACTTATGAGTGAGTGCGTGTGATAATTGTCTTTCAGGGTCTCACTCAAAATGATGTTTCCAGGTTCTGGCTATACCAAAAATGCTACTATGAACATAGTTGAGCACATGTCCTTGTGGTATAATTGAGAATACTTTGGGTATATACCCAAAATGTGGTATTGCTGGATCTTGAGGAAGGCTGTTTGCTAAGTTTCTGAGAAATTGCCATACTGATATTCAAATGGCCTATAGCAATCTGCACTCCTACCAGCAACACAGGAGTGTTACTGTTATCCCCACATCCTCTCCAGCATAAGTTGTCATAGGTTTTTTAGATCTTAACCTTTCATACAGGTTTAAGATGGAATCTCAGAGTTGTTTTGATTTGCATTTCTCTGTGTACCGAGGATGTTGAGCATTTCCTTAAGAGTCTTTCAGCCATTTTATATTCCTCTGTTGAGAGCTTTCTGTTTATGTTGGTACTACATTTTTTTATTGGATTATATGTTCTTTTGACAGCCAATTTCTTGAGATCTTTGTATATTTTGGAGATTAACCCTCTGTCTGATGTTGAGTTGGTGAAGATCTTTTCCCCTCCTGTAGGCTATCATTTTCTCTTGTTGACCATGTCCTTTGCTTTACAGAAGCTTTTCAGTTTCAGGAGGTCCCATTTATTAATTGTTTCTCTCAGTATCTGTGCTATTGAGGTTATATTTAGGAAGTGGTCTCCTGTGCCAACACATTCAAGTATACTTCCTACTTTCTCTTTTATGAGGTTCAGTGTGGCTGGCTTTATGTTGAGGTCTTTAATCTATCTGGACTTGAGTTTTGTGCATGGTGATAGACATAGATCTATTTTCATTCTACTACATGTTAATATCTAGTTATTCCTGCATCTTTTGTTAAATATGCTTTCTTTTTTATTTGACATTTTTTGCTTCATTGTCAAAAATCAAGTGTTTGAAGGTATGTGGATTAATATCCCAGTCTTCGATTAGATTCCATTGGTCCTCCTGTCTGTTCTTAAGTCAATACCAGGCTGTTTTCAGTACTGTAGCTCTGTAGTAAAGCTTGAATTCAGGGATTGTGATGCCTCCAGAAGTTCTTTTATTATACACGATTGTTTTGCCTATCCTGTTTTTTTTTTTTTGCTTTTCCATATGAACTTGAGTACTATTCTTACAAGGTCTGTGAAGAATTTTGCTGGGATTTTGATGGGCATTGAATTAAATCTGTAGAATTATTTTGGTAAGATTGCTACTGTTACTAAGTTATTTCTACTTACCCAAGAGCATGGGAGATCTTTCCATTTTCTGGTGTCTTCTTCAATTTCTTTCTTCAAAGATTTAAAGTTCTTGCCATACAAGTCTTGTACTTGTTTGATTAGAATTACTCCAAGTTATTTTGTGCTATTTGTGGCTATTGTGAAGGGTGATGTTTCTCTGATTTCTTTCACAGCCCTTTTATCATCTGTGTACAGGAGGGCTACTGGTGTTTGTTTGTTTGTTTGTTTTTGAGTTAATCTTGTATCCTGCTGCATTACTGAAAGTGTTTATGAGTTGTAGGAGCTTCTTGGTAGATTTTTTGGGTCACTTATGTAAACTATCATATCATAGCAAATAGTGAGAGTTTGACTTCTTCTTTTCCAGTTTGTATCCACTTGATCTTTTTTAGTTGTCTTATTGTTCTAGCCAGGACCTCAAGAGCTATATTGAATAGATATGGAGAGAGTGGAGAACCTTGTTATGTTCCTGATTTCAGTGGGATCACTGGGAGTTTCTCTCCATTTAGTTTGATGTTGGCAATTGGCTGTTGGCTTGCTGTATATTGCCTTAATTATGTTTAGGTATACTCCTTGTATCCCTGCTCTCTCCAAGACCTTTATCATGAAGGGATGTTGTTTTATGTCAAATGCTTTTTTGGCATCTAATGAGATGATCATCTGGTTTTTATTTTTCAGTTTGTTTATGTGGTAAATTACGTTGACAGGTTTTCATATGTTGAACCATCCCTGCATCTCTGGGATGAAGCTGTCTTGATGATGGTGAATGATGGTTCTGATATATTCTTGGATTTGATATGCCAGTATTTTATTTAGGATTTTTGCATCAATGTTCATGAGTGAGATTGGTCTGTAATTCTCTTTCTTAATAATGTCTTTCTGTGGTTTGGGTATCAAGGTAATTGTAGTCTCATAAAAAGAGTTTGGCAATATTCCTTCTGTTTCTATTGCATGGAACAATTTGAGGAGTATTGGTATTAGTTCTTCTTTGGAAATCTTGTAGAATTCCCACCTGAATCCATCTGGTCCTGGGAATTTCTTGATTCAGAGACTTTTGAAGACTGTTTCTATTTCTTCAGCTGTTATAGGTCTGTTTAATTTGCTTATCTGGTCTTGAGTTAAGTTTGGTAAGTGATATTTATCCAGAAAGTTGTCCATTTCCTTTAAGTTTTATAATTTTGTGGAGCACAGGTTTTTGAAATATGACCTGATAATTCTCTCTATTTCCTCCATGTCTGTTCTTCTGCCCTCTTTTTGATTTCTGATTTTGTTAATTTGTTTATTCTCTCTTTACCTTTTGGTTAGTTTGGATAAAGGTTTTTCTACTTGTTGATTTTCTCCAAGAACCCATTCTTTGTCTCATTGATTCTTAGTATTGTTTTTTTTTGAATCAATTTTGTTGATTATTTCCTGCCATCTACTTCTCTTGGGTGAGTATGCTTCCTTTTGTTTTAAAGTTTTCAAATGTTCTGTTAATTTGCTAGTGTGGGATTTTTTTCAGCTTATTTATATAGTCATTTAGTGCTATGAACTTTCCTGTTAATACAGCTTTCATTGTGTTCCATAAATTTAGATATGTTGTGTGATCATTTTCATTGAATTTTATGAAGTCTTTAATTTCTTTCTTTCTTTATTCCCTGACCCATTGATGATTCAGGTAAGCACTGTTTAATTTCCATGTGTTTGTGGGCTTTCTGGTATTAGTATTTCTGTTGAATTCTAGTTTTAAGCTTTGGTGATATGATAAGATACATGGGGTTATTCAAAGTTTTTGTATTTGTTGAGGTTTGTTTTGATACCAAGTATGTGGTCAATTTTTGAGAAGGTTCCATGAGGTACTGAGAAGAAGGTATATTCTTTTCTGTCTGGATGGAATGTTCTATATATGTCTGTTAAGTTCATTAGAGTCATAAAATCTCTTAGTTCTCTTATTTCTCTGTTCATTTTTTTGTTTGACTGACCTGTCCAGTGGTGATAGGGAAGTGTTGGAGTCTCCCACTTTAATTGTGTGGGGTTTAATGTATGATTTAAGCTGTAGAAGTATTTCTTTTACATATGGGGGTGCCCTTGTATTTGGAGCATAGGTGTTCAGTACTGAGATTTTCTCTTGATGGATTTTTCATTTAACTAATATGAAATGTCCTTCTTTGTTTCTTTTGATTGATTTTAGTTGGAAGTCTATTTTGTTAGGTATTAGGATAGCTACACCAGCTTGTTTCTTAGGTCCATTTGATTGGGAAATTTTCCCCAACATTTTACTCTGAGGTGATGCGTCTCTTTGAGGATTAGGTGTGTTTCTTGTATGCAGAAGAAGGATAGATTCTGTTTTCATATCCAGTCTGTTAGCCTGTGCCTTTTTATAGGTGAGTTGATTCCATTTATATTAAGGGATATTAATGACCAGTGATTGCTATCTCCTGTTAATTTAGTTTTCATTGTTGGTGATGTTAATTTGTGTGGTTTTCCCTTCTTTGGTATTTGCTGCTATGAGACCATTAATTGTCTGTGTTTTTGTTGATGTAGCCAGCTTCCTTGGGTTGGGGTTTTCCTTCTAGTGTTTTGTGTAGGGCTGGATTTGTGGCTAGGTATTGGTTTAATCTTGTTTTGTCATGGAATATCTTGTTTTGTCCCTCTATGGTGATTGAAAGTTTTGCTTGGTATAATAGTCTGGGCTGGTATCCATGGTCTCTTAATGTATGCATAATGCTTGACCACGATCTTCTGGCTTTCATTGTTTACATTGAAAAGTCAGGTGTAATTCTGATAGGTCTGCCTTTATATGTTACTTGGCCTTTTTCCTTTGTAGCTCTTAATATTATTTCTTTATTCTATATTTTAGTGTTTTTATTATTAAGTGGTGAGCAGACTTTTTTTGATCTGTTTGGTGTTCTGTAATCTTTTTTAGGTTGGGAAAGTTTTCTTCTATGATTTTTAAAATATATTTTCTGCACTTTTGAGTTGAACTTCTCCTTCTTCTATACCTATTATTCTTAGGTTTGGTCTTTTAATGGTGCCCTATATTTCCTGGATATTTTGGGTTAAGCTTTTGTTAGATTTAATCTTTACTTTGACTGATGTGTCTCTTTCCTCTATTATATCTTCAGCGCTTAAGATTCTCTCTCCATCTATTGTATTCTGCTGTTTATGCTTGCATTTGTGGTTCCTGATTGTTTTCTCATGATTTCTGTTTCTAAAATTCCCTCAGCTTGTGTTTTCTTTATTGTCTCTCAGTTTTCAAGTATTAAATGGTTTCTTTCATGTGTTTGATTGGTTTTTCTTGGTATTCTTTTAGGGATTTCTGATATGTTCAATTTTTTTTTGTTTGTCTTTTCCACCATTTCGTTGAGGGAATTTCTCATTTCCTCTTTAAGAGTTTCAAACATTCTACTGAAGTTATTTTTTAGGTCATTTTCTTCTGTTTCATCTATATTTGATTGCTCAAGTCTTGCTATTGTTGGGTCTCTAGATTTTTTTGATGTTATGTTGCTTTTGTGGTGTTGCTTGTGTTCTTATTTTGTCTACTTATCTTCCTCTAATTGATGTGGTTGGGGCTGTCTGTGAGTCTGGTGATTAATCTTCTAGGTGACAGTGAATCTAAGGCTCAGATGGTTATTCCTCATTGTATAGTCAGTGCCATGGTTCTAGTTACCCCATTGGTCACTCTGTGTTCCTGGACGTCGCTCAGCACTTCTGGGCTTTCCTTTACTTCCATGGAGTTTGCTGTCTCAGGCCTACTCTGGTCTGTGTTGTTGGCTCAGATCTCTTTCTGAAACATTCCTTGTCTGGATCTTCTCCTGCAGAGGTCCCTAGGTTGGGACTGGTCCTGTAAATGTCTCTGCCTCTGATCTATTCCCTTGGAGGTCCCAGACTTGGGTGTGCCCAGACTCATAGAGGACATGGCTCAGGCCTGTTCTTTCACAGGTCCCAGACACATGTTCAGACCCACAGTGGTTCCTGGTTCCTGTCTATTCCCTTTGATGTCTCAGACCAACGCTCAGACCCACAGAGGTCTTGGCTCAGGCCTACTCCCTCAGAGATTCCAGACTCATGCCTGCATCCGCAGAGATATCTGGGTCCTGCCTACTCCCTTGAAGTTCCCAGATGCATGCCTAGACCCGCAGAAGTCCTAGACTCACACCCAGACCCACAGGAGTCCTGCCTCAGTTCTACTCCCACGAATGTCCCAGATTTACATCCAGAACTGCACTGGTCTCTGGATTTGGCCCACTCACTTAATGGTTGCTCCTCTGTACATGCCTTTGTGGAGCTTGCTGCCTCAGGTCTGCTCGGACCCAGGTCGCTGGCTCAGTCCTACCTCCATAAATGTCCCTGGTCTGGATCCACTCCCGCTCCCATGGAGCTTGCCATCTCAGGCTCGCTACAGCCTAGGCAGCTAGCTCAGTCCTGCTTTTGTGGAGCTCACTGTCTTAGGCCTGCTCTGGCCTAGGTTGATGGCCCAGTCCTTATTCCACAAATGACCCTGGTCTGGGTCTGCTCTTGCTCTTGTGGAGCTCACTGTCCCAGGCCCACTGTGGCCCAGGTCACTGGCTTAGACCTGTTCTTTTGAAGTTTGCTGCCTCAGACCTGCTCTGGCCTAGGTTGTTAGCTCAGTCTTGCTCCCATGGAGTTCACTGCCTCAAACCTGCTCTGGCCTAGTTTGTTTGGCTTGCTCAACTTCTTAATGAACTCAGTATCACCAGACCAGAGGTGGCCACATCCACACAGAGATGCCCTCTTCCACATCTTTCACTAAGAAAATACCCCCACAGGCTTGCCAATAGCTGATATTATGGAGACATAAAACCTCAATTGAGGTACCCTCTACTCTGATAACTCTAGGTTGTGTCAAGTTAATACTGACCAGCATATGTGGAAACACACACAAACAAAAGCAAGATATTTAAAACGCTTCTGAATAATGAAAGAACTGATGAAGACATTACCATTTCAGATCTCAAACTGTACAAGTAATAAAACAGCATAATATTGCCACAGAACAAACATGTTGCTCAATGGAACAGAATTTCTGACACAGATCTAAATTTACAAATCTATGAATACCTGTTTTTTTTAATAAAGAAACCAGAAATACAATCAGAAAAAAATACATCAACAAATGCACTGGTCTACTTGAATGGCTGTATGTAGAAGTATGCAAGTAAATGCCTTCTGTTACCTTGTATAAAACTCAATTCCAAGTGGATTGAAGCACTCAACTTAAGATCATTTACACTGGATGTGATAGAAGAGAAAGCAGGGAACAGTCTTCAACTTATTGGCATAGAAAAAGACTTCCTGATCAGAGCACCAATAGGACAGACATAAAAAACAATCAATAATCATGACCTCATGAAACTGAAACATTTTATATAGCAAATTGCATCATTGTTAGGACAAAGCATAGGCTACAGATTGGCAAAAGAATTTTATAAACTACACATCCAATAGAGGGCTAATATCTAAAATGTGTAAAGATCTCAAAAAATTGGATCTCAAGAAAACAGCTCAATTAAAAAATGGTATACATATCTAAATAGAATTCTCAAAAGAGGAAACAGAAATGGCTGTGAAAGATTTAAAAAAGAAAATTTCAGCATCCTTAGTCATGTAAATCAAAAGTAGCTTGAGATTCCATTTTATATCAGTCAGAATGACCAAGACCAACAAAATAAATGAGAGATTTTGCTGGTGAGGTTGTGAATAAGCGCCACACCCATCTATTGCTGGTGGAAGTTCAAACTTCCATAGCTGCTATAGAATTTTCTGTTGCATTTCCTCAGGAAGAAGGGAATCAATCTTCAAGATCCAGCTGCACCACCCTTGACCATATATCAAAATGGTGCTTAATTCTATCACAGAGAAAGTTGTTCATCTGTGATCTTGGCTGCTCTACTCATACTTGCCAGAAATTAGAAATAGACTAGATGTCCACAGATGGATAAGTGGATTAAAATGTGGTATAATTGCATAATGAAATATTACTGATCTTTTAAAAATGAAATATGCAATTCTCAGATAAATGCATGTATCGAGAAAAAAATCATCCTGAGTAAGGTAACCCAGACCCAGAAAGACAGTCTCTTACATCTGGATGTTAGCTATTAAGTCTTTAATAAGAAAGCTACAATCCATGTAACCACAGAGATTAGATATAGATCAAGAGACTAGGAAGAAGGGAGGAATCATCCTTGGATGGGGGAAGTAGAGTTTATAGTTATGGACAGGAGATGGGGGAAGTAGAGTTTATAGTTATGGCTAGAGAAAGGAAAAAGAGGATCAAATAGGAAGAGGGAAAGTAAAGGGGATGAGGGAGGAAATAGATAAAAAGACAGGTAAAAATCATTTGAAGTGTCATGTGAAAAATCTAAGAGTACAGATCGTCTAATATATATATATANTATATATATATATATGTATAAAGACTATCTAAATGAAGTTGCCAAACAATGGGAGAGACGTAGTTCCAACTGACATCTCTCATCATCAAATGAAGCTTATAGTTTTGGGAATGGTTTACATTTTATCAAGTTGTTGGCCAAAGGGGTCCCATGGAAACCCCCAAATAATCCAGGTTATTACTAAGGCTATTGGTTGCTTTGCATAAACTGATGATAAGACCCTATTACTGAAGACAAAACCTGCACAACTAATTGAACTTGGAGAATTTGAACTGGTGCATACTTAGATCCTCCATATCTACAGACTAGTGTTCATGGTACTAGAAGTTACTCTGTATGCTATCAAAGGAGAAAAATTAGTGCTATTCTAGCTACAAACTTTTTATATGCAATGTTGACATTCCTTCAGGTTGTGTTAGTGCAATAATGGCACACGCTGCTTGTGAAAGTAGCCAACCAGTATCTGATTATATTTGAAGCCACTGCACTAATGGTAGAGACTTGATCCAAAATCCCCAGAGTCTCATGTATAATTCACTTATAGGAGTTTTCAAAACGCCCCAAACAGCATTTCTGTCTGTCACTCACATATTAGGCACCAACTGCTGGATCATATGGTCCAAGTGGTAGAGCCAATTGCACAACAACTCTGGAAGACCATTCTCCTTTTCCAGGCCCTATGCAAAGCTAGCAGCTATAGAGTCACTTGGTATATGGACTGGAGTAGCACACCTAAGTGAAGAATGTTCTCTCACTATAAATGGACCTACTAAGCACTGTTCTTCTTTATTGGTGGTGGGCAGAGCCAGGTAAGGTAATTTATCCTTCACATTAAAAGGAATATTTCTGTTTCCTCCACACTAATGGACTCCTAGAAATTTCAACAAAGTAGACGGCCCATGAAGTTTGGATGCAATTGTTTACTATTCTCTGATGTGTATATTTATTACCAACAGTCCAACTACCTCTTGCCCAATTGGTACAATCAACATGTTATTGTACTTTGAAAGAAAATGCCCCCCCATAGACTCATAGGAAGTGGCACTATTAGGAGGTGTGACATTGTTGGAGTAGGTTTGCCATTGTTGGAGGAATTGTGTCCCAGTCTCATCCTATCGCTTTCTATTGCAGGAAAACATTTGTTCACCCTGGCTGCCTGGCTAGCTTAGGTCTGAAATAACCATACAGAAATTATATTAATTAAATCACTGCTTAGCCCATTAGCTCTAGCTTCTTATTGGATAACTCTTATATTAATTTAACCCAATTCTATTCATCTGTATATTGCCATATGGCAGTGGCTTACCAGCAAAAATCCTAACCAGAGTCTGTCTCATGCAGAGGATCCATGACTTCTCTCTGACTCTGCCCTTCTTTCTTCCAGCATTCAGGTCTATCTCCTTGCCTACCTAAGTTCTTCCCTATCAACAGGCCAAGGCAGTGATGAACAGACACTTAAAAGAAAGCCCACACTAGCTCAGAATTGAGAAATAGATAGTTATTTATTTAGGGGTAAACTCACAAATTAGAATTCTCTGCTTGAATTGTGGACAGAGATTGAATTCAGCAATCCAACAATCTGAATGAGCATCCAGGGCATAGGAAGAAGGTGCAGACACAGGCTCTGCATCAGCATATATGGTTTAAGAGGCCACGCCCCAGTAGGTGGGTAACTAAAAGCTGTAAGATTTCCTACAGCAAGGCAGTTTCTTTATTCAATAACCAATGAAAGCAGCACATAGACAGAAGCTCCCACACCAGCTTTCTAATCTTGATGAAGAAATATGAACTACCTCTCTAGCACCATGTATGCCTGTATGCTGCAATGTTTCCCACCATGATGACAATGGAGTAAGCCTATGAGCTGTAAACCAGACCCAATGAATGCTTTTCTTTATAAGAGTTGCCATGGTCATAGTGTCCCTTTACAACAATTGAAACCATAACTAAGACAAAATTGGTACCAATTTTGGAGAAGTGTGCATTTTGATCATTTGGATTTCAAAAGCAGTTGAACACTTTAATTTGGTGTAGGAGGTCCTTCTGTTTCTGTGTTGCTTTCATTGGTTAATCAATAAAGAAACTGCTTGGCCTGATAGGACAAAACTTAGGTAGGTGGAGAAGACACAACTGAATTCCTGGAGGAAGAAATCAGAGAGAGAGAGAGAGAGAGAGAGAGAGAGAGAGAGAGAGAGAGAGA
>LOEQ01016723.1:0-12685 GCA_001685075.1 Bramus lutescens | reverse complement strand
TTTGTCCT
This sequence comes from Bramus lutescens, assembly GCA_001685075.1. Lineage (NCBI taxonomy): Eukaryota > Metazoa > Chordata > Mammalia > Rodentia > Cricetidae > Bramus > Bramus lutescens. The sequence continues at coordinate 12,677 of LOEQ01016723.1, read as the reverse complement.
GGAACAACTCTGTAGACCAGGCTGTCCTTGAACTCACAGAGATCCATCTGTCTCTGCCTCCTAGGCAAATCCTACCAGCATGTGCCACCACAACCGTCTACTCTCTTTTCTTTTTCTTTTTCTTTTTTTTTTTACTTTGAGAACTTTAACCTTTAGCTTGTATATATTTTTAACACACTGTACATCATTTAGAAGTTTTCTTTGTCTTTGAATCTCTCTTTACTGTATATCTCTTTTTATGACCACGTGGCTCTTTAATTTGCTAAGGAATATGGAGAAGATTAAAGCCGTGGCTTTGACTACTAGATCCAGCCCATTCCTTAGCTTTATGAAATTCCACCCTCATGGTGGAGGTACCGTTTATAGTCACGTTTTTGCCACAACTCTATGCTGTTTTAAGGTCCTTGCCAGCAAGTAAGCTGCAATAGTGTGTCCATAAACAACATTCAAAAGCTCCTATGACATTTCAAGGTCCTTGCCAGGAAGCAAGCTGCAACAGTGTGTCCACAGCTCCATAGTCGGGAAGCCTGCTTGAAAGAGTCAGAGTTTTTCCTGGCAGGACGGCCCAGAAAGGTGTCATTTTAAAACAGCGAAGCTTTTTTTTCCTGCTACAGCTGAAAAGTGAAATGCTTTACTCTAGTCTTTCCCAAGCTGTCTCAGGCTTTCTGTGGATGCAGTTATCCACGTGGGCGCCATTTATCTTCCCTTGTGCTTGGCCACTTAGAGTAAGAAACTATCAATTCTTTCTTTGTAACAAGCTGGAAAGTCATTATGGTACTCTAGACACTTTGGTCACTTCAAGGATCTGTTGAGGTCTATACCCCAGTTGTCAGGACCCTGGCAACCAAGTACTACTGAAACCCCAATGCCTGCTTTAGGAGGCCTTGCTCTGCCTTGACTGCTCTAGACAACACATGCTACTTTGAAAGCTTCACTGAAGAAAATCAAGCCTTGATGAATTCCAGATGACATGTTTCAGCTAGACTGGTCTCCATCAATGCAGATGGAGGAGCATTTTGCAAGGTGACACAACACAAAGCTTGGGATTGATCTCTGTTTGGGGCTTGTGATTGGTCCTTCTGCAAAGTCTATATTGGTGGAACTGGACGTGCTGTGACTGCTGAGACATGCGAGTTAATGGCAGGTGTGTTAAACACGTTTATCTGTTAACATAAGCAGTTGGCTTCCCACCCTTTTTTGGGTTAGTCTGGGAGGCCTCTTTCTGTATACCATGTGCCCTGGTGCTGCACATTTTAGGAACTAAAAATTGCTTCTTCCTTGTGTTTTTAATAAATCTACTAATGGACTTTATGGCTACAAATAACATAAGATAAGGCCCTGGAGCTTTTCATCCAGGAGCAGCAATTACAGGAGGCAACAGCTGAACAGACCCAGAGAAAGTAGGAATTGAGGACTCCTATATCCGTTTTCAGAGTTGTAGCAATAAGAGGCAGCCTAGAATTCCAGAATCATCTATGTCAGGAGCAAAGGCTCATGATACCTGAAGCTCGTAGCTGTAGCACTAGAAGGCAGAGAGTGACTGAGGACAGATACTGTGAAAAGAATGAAAATATTGGAAAAGTAGGGGGACTGGATGGGAACTTCACGAAGATGAAAGCAAAAGCCAAGCCTACCATGACAATGAACTGTAGAATCTAGACGAGTTCAATAGTGCTGCTGCAAATGGTTGATGGCAGAGGGTCCCATCACCAAGACCTCTTGGACTGAACGTTTGACCAGTGAGCATCTGGAACTCAAGAGACCCCAGGACTAAGGGAGTGGCCCCTTACCTGTCCACAGTTTCTAACTCGATAGCATGAAGAGTCGCTGGCCAGCTAGTCATAATATTTCACCTGCATGAGGTCTGCTTGGATTTTATAAGGCACTGTGTCCCTGTCAGAGTTGAAAGATTGATAAGTAGGCTGAAACTTGGCCAAAGTTAGTCTTGTACCTTTGTGAACACTTTTGATTGGTCCCAGGATGGGTATTGCACCTAGCCCATTGCATCTATAGTTAAATATCTATTCTGATCCCCATCCTAGGATATTTGAACCCCAGATACTACTCTGAAAATGTTTTGATAGGTGCATTTCCAGCAACATGCAGAGAATTTAAGGTACAAAACTCAGGAGTTATCAGAAATGATTCACAAGGAAAAGCTATCTGTATGAAACCAAATGAAGCTGCCAACCAGAAAGAGGTAAAGAGGAAAGTCAATAGATTCCTAACACAGCAAGTATTTTGTCTTCTGAGAATTTTGATTTCGGCTCCTCTTCTCGGAGTTAGTAAATTATTCCCCTTTGCTTAAATGGTCCAGCTAGCCTCTTAGACAGTTAAATTCTAACTCTTATCCATTAATGCTTTATGCTTTCCAGGTCTAAAGAAAGTTACATTTTATGGTCTTCATCTACAAATATCAGTGAATAGCAGTTTAAATAGAAGGCCCGCCTACACGGGTATAGCATTCCTATCATCTCGTGGTTCTATTCCAATCCCTCTGCTATAGTTCCAGAAAGTATTTAATATGAGCAAAGCAGGGAGTTTAGCTCTCAGGCTTCTAGTGTACACAAATAGAAAGGAGTGTAAATTAGTAAGAACTTCAAAGCTTTAAAACAAACAAATAATATGGGATAGAAGCATAAAGTTGATTAGTGACAGCTTGAGGCAAGGTATAGGGATGGCTAAAAATGGATATGGAGATTGTTCTAGGCTAGCAGATGTTTTATAAAGTGAGATCAAAGATTACAACTGTCCTGGAAGTTTACTAAATAAATAGAGAATTATAGAGTTCAAAATGAATGAATTTATGAATGAACGAACCAATGTATGGTGTAAAACTTTTACCTCAATAAAAAAAATTATCAAAAGAGCAAGCAAACACAGAAATAATGTAATGGGAGCATCTAAAGACAAAACAACAACAACAACAAAAAAATGGAATTAGCAGCAGTAAAAGAATCTTGCTGCAACTGTGGAAACAGAGGCAGAGACCTGCAGCAGAACACTGAACTGAGCTCCCAAACTCCAGCTGGAAAGTGGGAGGAATGAGAATATGAGGAAAGAGGTCAAGATCATGATGGGTACAGCAACTGAAACAGTCTACCCGAGCTAATGGGAGCTCACCAACTCCAGCCAGACTGGGAAGGAACAAGCATAGGACCAAACTAGTCCCTCTGAATGTGGTTGACAATTACATGGCTGGGGCAGACTGAGGGGCCACTGGAAATGGCACCAGAATTTATCCCTACTGCATGTACTTGCTTTTTGGGAACATATTCTCTTTGGATGGATACCTTGCTCAGCCTAGATATAGCAGAGAGGGCCTTGGACCTTCCCCAAAGCAATGTGCCTTACCCTCTCTCAGGAATGGATGGGGTGAGGTGGGAGGGCTTGTGGAGGGAATGCGAGGAGGGGAGGAAGTGGGAACTTGGTTTACTATTTATTAAAAATCTTAAAACAAAAGAAAAACAAAATCAAACAAAAAATCTTGCTGCATAAGTAAACCTATCTGTTTAGTTATTTTAAATTTTTTTGATGAAATATAAAAAAAAATCTACCAAAATTGGCTTAAGAATATACTAAGAAAATACTTTTAAAGAAGGAATTGGATTTTGGAATCTAGTTCAAAGAATATAAAAATGATCTTGGGAAAAATATAGAAAATTCTAATTACATTTTTATAGGAGTCCACATACATGAGTAGTCATCTTAAATGGTATTCCCAGATAAATGACAATGAGAAATTACCAGGAGTGATACATTTCATATTTCATCTGGAAACTTCATATATGCATATAAGCTTCCAGTGGTTTCCATTAATTAGTACATGAAGTTCAAAGGGCTATGTGCATGCATGATGTGTTGGAGTACAATTTGCTGTGGTGTAACTGGATATGAACTTTCTCTGAACAATGAATAATACATGTCTAAAGCCTTAAGATTTTGCATGCTCTTTGATCCTGTCTTCCTTCTCTCCCTAGACTATTTCATAATAAAAAACTGCATATGTTGAATACTTTTAAAAAATACCAACTTTAAAAAATAAAAGCAAAATATTTAAATTGCACATATGTAAACATGAGCTGATTAAATAACCATGTATGTCATGTCCATATAATAGCATTATAGATGCTTCCAAGTAATGATGAGGGTATATTCTGGGATAAATCCCCAGTAAGTTGAAAATGCTATATGGCCAAATGTTTAATGTCTTACTAGCTTTGTTCAACACAATTCACTATAGAATATATTGTTTATTTTCATAATTATTGGTTAATGGGAATCTGCTGATATCATAGCAAGATAGCACATGTCCATAACTCAAAAAATATCAAAATTTGAAACACACTTATTACTGTACATGTATTTCTTTGTTATCACAATTAAAAAGTCTCTTCAATAAAACTACTGTAAGGTAGAAGTTGAGTATGCAAATAATAAAAACAGTAGCTATATATTTTCACAACAGTGTCGGTGAAAATTAGAGTAGGGGAGACTATGAATATTGCATTTCAAGTGATTTTAAAGATAATATGTGCCAATGCAAACTCAAGAAGGTAAATATTTCTGAAATTATGAATTTCAAACACACAGTGTGAAATGAGGATATATATTTTGTGTGTATATATATATATATATCTCAAAAAAATCACCTGAGATCATTTTGTGCCTATTTTTCTACAAAGGCCATGACTATTGTGTACTTGATTTTGAAACAGTAATTCAGGCAGAAAGTAACACATGGAAAACTACAACATAAAAAGTGTGCACAATTCACCCATGGAATTGTATATGTAATATATAAGATTCATCCAGTATTACATTAATAACATAGTTTATTAGTGAAGCAACAATATACTATTTGTGAACAGAATGCCCCCAAATCAACATGATAAGGCTTTTAATATGTTATGCATTCAGAAATATTATTGAATAAATGTTCAGAGACATGTTTACATTCAATGTATATGTGTGATAGATATGGGTATGGGTCAGGTGAAACAAGAATTGTACTGGGGGATGCAGAGGCAGCTTTTCATGGGTAGTACTTGGGGGTACTCAGAATGGTCCAACATTCACCATGCCATACTAGGCCTCCCCACAAACAGCCTCTAAGAAAGCCCATCTGTCCTAAAACCATGGTAGCAGGAATATTTACACCAAGATGGTTGTAAAAGCACAAGAATTCATATGTGGTGTGTGCCTAGGTAGAGTTGATGAATTTGCGCTATGACACCTAAAGACCTTACGAGAATTTCTAGAACGAAAAGTCTTTATCAGCGGGGCTCATGGGAGTTCCCTATATGTTCAGTGGGCCAATTTCAGAAGCAACTCTGCTTTTCCTTTTAAGGAATAGAAGCTTGGTGTCAGAATCTTGAAGCTGCAAGCAAAGAGTAACAAAGAAAAATAAAAATGAAGAACATTAAAGTAATGAAGTTCAAGCCTTTAAGAAAAGATAGAGAGTGAAGCCAGTCCTGTTGCAGTGTTGAGGGTGCTAGATGTAGGAAGGTCTTCTATCTATCTGTTGCTTTCATTGGTTAATTAATAAAGAAAACTGCTTGGCCTGATAGGTCAGAACATAGGTAAGTGGGGAAGACAGAACAGAATGGTGGGAGAAAGAAAGCAGAGTCAGGCAGACGCCATGAATCTCTGGCCCGAGACGGACGTAGGTTAGAATCTTCCCGGGAAGCCACCACCTCGTGGTGCTACACAGATGATTAGAAATGGGTCAGATCAATATATGAGGGTTAGCCAATAAGGGGCTGAAACTAATGGGCCAGGTAGTGTTTAAATGAATACAGTTTCCGTGTAATTATTTCGGGTTAAGGTAGCCGGGCGGGACAGAACAGGTGGTCCAGGCTATTTTACAACAGGTGCTGAGAAAGGAAAGAATTGTAGTTACAACATAGAGAGACTCAGACATAGTTCACTGTGTGAGGGGAAAAAGCTAAGGCTGGATTTCTGAAATTCTGAAAAAAATGGACTCCATTCTCAAACAGAATCAGCAAAATAAAGTTATTTCTATCTAGGGTCAAGACCCCAAGAAATTTTTCTCATGTCTATTGGTGTCACCCTTGTTCCGATCTTATTCAAGCAGAGTGATGATAAGTCACATGGGTGTGACTTCTCTGAAATTTCTCTGAAGTGACAAAAACTACAGACAATGACAGATTTCTGAGAGGAGAGCTTCCCAATTTGTTTTCCAATACCATGTGGTTAGCCCTGAAATCATATACATGTAATCAACATAAAGACTGAGCAGATTGTGCTTATCTATTTAGTAATATATAATATACGTGCAACAGCAATTAATGTAAAAGAGGACATGGATTTGAGAAAGCAGGGCAGTACATGGGAATGGTTAGAGGGAGAAAATGGATAAGATTATATAACTAGATTTTCATCTTTTAAGTACACTTGTTTCCATTTGGTAAGGAAATCTGGAATTGTTAAATTTGATGCATCATGAGGACATATGCATGGCTGAGACTAGAGGTAGGAAATGGAGTAACGAATAACACAGCAGATAGTTGAAGGCTTGGGGAGGTGTACGAGGGAAACTCCAAGAATTATAAGAAATGATATGAAGCTGTTTCAGTTAAAAACAAATAGGAACATTAATAGGGATAGTAAGAGGCAAGAAAAAAAAAACAAATTAGGAGGGAAGAGTTAAGGAGTCACCAAAATCCATCCCTTTTTTCCCCCACCCATTATCTATGGTTTCTTAAACCTTGAGGAGACCACACACCTTTGAAACATTTGTTTTTCTAGATCTCTGTGCACGGTTCTTTGGAGCTGGGCAGGAATGTGCATAGCCAAGGCCCCCTTGGTTACTCTGTAGTTAAGTGTAACACCTTCCCTAGTAAAGCCACTAATTACTGTTTCTTGATATTCAACAGCAGTGCAATTCATCAGCAGAGAAAAATATTAATAATCCATGGAGGTAGGAACCTCTTATTGTTAAGATAAGACAAAAACTGTCAAAGGGGACATTCAAGGATCACCTACTAGTCAGTACAAGCAGAAATCTTTCCTGAAATCTCTGTTCAAGCAGAAAATGAGCAGCTGCCCAAGGTGATCAGAGGCAGAAATGCCATCTAGGAATGAAAATTTCTCTCTTTCTTCTTTCCTTTTTCCTTCTTCCCCTTCCTTCCTTCCCTTCTTCCTTTCCTTTTTCTCCTCTTTGCTTTTTCCTTCTTTTCTCTCTTTCTCCCATCCTTCCTTTCTTTTTCTCTCTTTCCCTTTTTCTCTCTCTTTTTCTCTCTCCTTCCTTCCTTCTTTATTTTTTTATTAGTTAAAACAATATTCTATCTGAAATTACACAAGGGCCAGACTTGAGAATCTCACAAGCATAGAACCAATCCATTGCCCCACGTGTCTGCAGAATTTTACAATATGTAAACATCAGATGCTTATATGTAGATTCAAGCCCAGCAGAAAAAAAGAGATTCTGTTTTCAGTCTTGGGTGAATCATTTTGAAGCTTCACAACATGTTCAGAATTGAATCTTGCCCAAATAACATTCTCTGGACTATTGTGAAGTTTATAAATGATACCAATTTGCCGTTTTATCATTTGAAATTTTCAAAGCATCTTTTTAATTTGAACTCAAAGCATAAATCTATATCATTATCTGCCTGTGTGTCTTGTCTCTCAGTAGTCGTTGGGTACAAAGAAAATAACTCACACCAATACAAATACCAATAATTTAGGAAAAAGCAAGGCTCTAATTCTAAAACTAAAACCTTGAGTGAAATAAGAAGTAACAACTGGAATAAGCATCTTCAAATAGTCAAAGAAGTGTCACAGGATGCAGACCTGTCTTTTGCTGGTGTCTTCAGGGAAAGAGTTATTGATAGAATGCGACATGGATTAGAAAAAAAAAAAACAAAAACAAGGAAACCTCTGGAAAAATTAGGACCCTTTATTGACAGGAAATGATAATTGGTTATTGATGCTGAAGAAAGTTCCAAAAATACTAAACGAGAAAGATAACTCAGTGCAACCAAATTGTCAATCTCTGTATGTCTACGGTAAACCACCCTTATTATCCTACGGTACAGAATGTATGACTTGATGACTGTAAACCAAACTTGGCAATAAAAATATCTCTTAGTATAGTTTCAGTTCAATACAAACCTCTGTGCCTGTTTGACAGCATATCGCAATAGGGAGACCAAAATTACAAAGTGAAATATCATCAAAGCATTTTTTTTAAAAAAAAAAGTTTCTTTTTTCTTCTTAATAGTAGAGAAGCACCGATGCCAGGGTAGAGGAAATGACAACTCACGCACACAAACACCAAATAAGTACTTGTTATAGAAAAATTGACCATAAGAAAATGAGAGCAAAGAAATATATCAAAGAGAACTGCTCAGGAAAGAAACATGTCGATAAGGACTTCCCGAAGTGTTTTTAGAGAGACTCGTCATGCAACTCAAAGAACCCTAGCTTGGGCAGGTTTGCAACCTTTTCCATTTGTTATAACAAAATAAATTAGTAATTTTGGAAATACAAATTTTATATAATTTACTATGCTGTCTGGCACTAAATATAATTTCATGAGATTATTTTCTAGGTTTCCAAAAATTAAAAAAAACCAAACTCCATTATCTATCTTCATGTTGAATACAGTATCATGATATTTGACTTAAAACGAGACTCCATATGGTGTGAGTAAAGAGGACGATGATTATAGTTTGAGCATGCGGCTATTGCTTACTAATGTTATCTAAATTGTAATAGCACTTTGGTGGAACATTTAGATTTGCTAGGTTTCATTTCAACTTATAGAATCTATTCTCGAAGCGAAATCTATCATAATCTGTCACCACTGCCAGGACTGTCTGCTGTACTTTTGTGGTGCTTTACAGCTAATGTCACAACCACCCACCACTCATCAGCACAATGCACTTAACTTCATGGAGAATATTTGCATCTATGATTTCATCTTCACACTGGTACTGTAAAGTAGGTGGAACTGAATTCCACTTAGGAGGAAAATGCAGGGACAATATATTGGTGGCAAAATCTGGACTAGGGGTGTTTAGGTTGACTGAAAAAGCATGTAAGTAGTTCTTTATGCATTCAAGCTTATCTGTGTGTGTTAAAAGCTAGTCTTTCATTCAGGTCAATAAACTACATAAGAACTAGGGGTGTTTTATATGCTGTTAAAAAAGAAAATACTATTACGGGCACTAATGTCAAATAAAATTACTTTCTTTAGCAAGGTAACTCAGATTAGTTGAGACTCTTCATAAACCTTATATAAAGACGGCAATCTCCTGAATGTAAAAGTCTGCTTATAAACATCGGCAGGGTAAACTTCCATCTTAAAACAGAGTGATTGCTTCTATTTCCTGCAATGTTTACACAGCAACTCCTGTGGATTCAGTCTAAGAAAGAAATAGAAAAGAAAATCAATAGCAACTCTGAACTACAAAATAACCTTTGTGCCAGGAACGGAACCAGAAGATTAAGATAAAACCATAAAAATATGAAATAATATTGCAGCACCAAACTCAGTCCTGTACCAAGATTCAAGATGGATTATTTGGTATGCATTTTCATACATATACACAAAAGGATATAGGCATTTTAGTATTTACAAAACCATTTTGAAATAGTAATTAACACCATCCTGCATCACATCATAGTACCTAGAAACATTAATTACATAAACTTTGTCAAAACACATTTGATAGCTTTACTAAAAAAAATCTTTGCATCTTAAATAAATTCTTTTGAAATTGTAATCTCTCTTTCTCTCTTCATTTGTCTCTCTCTCACTCCCACCATTCCTCCTTCTCTTTCTTGTAGATTTATTTGATTTAATGCATTTGAGTGTTCCCCTGCATGAATGTATGAATATCATGTACATGCCTGGCATCTGCACAGGTCAGAAGAGGCCATAGGATCATCTGGAACTGGAGTTACAGATGGTTGTGAGCCACTGTGTGAGTGTTAGGAACTAAAGCAAGCACTCTGGAGGAGTTATAAGTGTTACTAAACTCTGAGCCATTTCTCGAGCCTTGAAATGGTATATTGCTTTAAGCACATTTTCTAAAATAAAAATGTTATAGGTCTTCTATGCTAACTGCTACTCAACAGACAATCTGCTTTTACTATTTGTGCACTGCTGTTCTTTACTATTAGATTTTCTGTTGCCTTTTCTTTTGTTTTCATGTTGTTCTTAAGGTATTATTTTAATACTAAAATGAATAAAATTAGCCATTTTCTAGAAATTCTGAGAAAGCAAAATGACTTTACTGCACATACCATTAAACAAAACCTAGCATTTTACTAACAGATCTCTGAAGTCATAGGGATTAGGATAAGTTTTTCAGTAGTCATTTGAGATCCGTAAAGTCCACCCAAAGTGAGAACTAAATACTCTCTCCTCTTTCAAAGTATCCACAAGAAACAACTTGTTTCTACATCAAAACAATATCGCCTGCAGCTTCCAGAGAGATTAAAGAGAATACAGATATAATTGATATCAGTCTAAAGGTTATCAAAACTCTGCTTCCTCTAACACGTTTCATTTTTATCATTCCAGCCAAGGGGTTTCTGCCTTGGCATCAAATTCTGCTTAAGGTCTTAACAGTAAAATCTCTTGTATTGTCTTTTGTACTTGAAAATTGACATTTGCCCTTTTCTTATTATTTTTAATACAATGCATGCCGCAGAACTGATATAGAGATCAAAGGACAATTAAGGGAGTTTGTTCTCTTCTGCTATGTGGGTCCTGTGTGTCTGTCAGGCAAACACCTTGACTGACTAGCCTGAGCATTCTCACTGGCATGTCCTTTGCTTTTGTCAGTAAAGATTCTTTCAAAGTTATCTGGCCTAGCCAAAGCTCCACACAGCTAAAAATGCATCATTACTCAATGTGTATACAAAAAAATGTTTAAAAGCACTTCACTTTCTCTTGAAGTAGAATGTATGTATTTCAAGTGACTCTGGATATTACTAATTTGGAAATGTAATCTGCTATTTCAATTGCATTTAATAAGTAATTCAAATAAATTCTACACAGAAATGTAGCTAAATGGTTGCTACCTGGCACAATAACAGAAAAAAACTGTTTAAGTATAGAAATGGCGAAAGTTGCTTTTTACTGTTTATGTTAAAAATATTTGGATTGGTTCACATATACATAGGAATCAATCAGTGGTAAAGTTAGTCCCTCTGTTGCCTAAGAGCTAAGAAGCTTAGAGAAAACTTACCGCTTAGAAGAAGCACATAATATGAGTCTAGGAATGTCAAATAGAGATTATCAAAGTGGATTTTCCAACTGTCTTTTCTTTGGCATCTAAAGGATAAATACTATGACTAAGATACGCTTCATATTCTAAAAAGCATATGGCCAAATCTCCATCGGATGTTGTGATCTTCAGTAGTTATCAATTCCAACTCCCTTTTATAAACATAATATTTGATCTGTATAAAATGATTTGAGAGTTGACAAAGATACAATTCCTTACTAAAATGATATAGATATCTGCCCCTCTATTTCATACTAATTGTGTTAAACTTCTTTCGAAAGAATCACTAATATTTGCTGCACAGATGGGGTTGATCGCATGGCCCTTTCAGAACCTGGGAAGTAATGAGTGTCTCTGAAGAGCCTGTGAGCCTGGTACATTCTTGACCCCTGAGGTATGGGGTTAAACAGGAAGAGAAGTGGATGTCTAATCCTCCTTGTAGGTTTCCAAAAGCAAAAGGCTGGAGAACTGTCTATGAGAGCAGCTAAGAAACAAATTCCCCTTTCATCTTCACATCCTCCTGAGGTTCATGAATAAGACACACTTCATGTGTTTTTCTGTAGTGCAGAAAGTGGGTGAATCATGGTGCTGTTCAGCTAAAGAGCCCAGGGTAGACTGAAGGATGTGAACACTGGAAATACCAGGAGTAACCCTGTGTGCTAATATTCTGAAATAGGACATATCTTGATGCAAACCTTAGTTCTAGTATGATTTCCGAGAATTTTGTAAACTAATTTAAACTTCTGGAAACTTAGTTTTCTTCTCTACAAAATGAGAAATATAAGTTGTAAGTCACAGATTTCATCAGGAATACATCAGACAGTCCTTTGGGGAAGAGGTGAAGGGAGTACAGTTCACAGACGCTGGTGTTACTATTCCGTGAGTATTCAAACCACCAGCATTCCTGTCCTTGCCATCTTACAAGCTGTACACATCCTGCAGCCAGCTAGAGTCTCACACAGATTGGGGATTTGTGGATTTCCCAGAGAGTCTACAGTCAGCAGAATTTATGAATGACCTTAAATGACCCTTAACCTTGTATAACTCGTTCCCCTCTTAAAGCAGGTAAAATCTGTATATGCAATAATAATACCACACCAATACTACATGTATACATGCATGCACATAAGCATTTATGCAGCAAAGAAAGAATGATAGGGTGAGTCTATCGTAGTGAAATGAGCTCTTTAGAAGTGGAAATTTGTCTTCAAATGATGATAAAAATAAAAGTAAGAAAATCGAAAACCTCGAGAAAAGCCAAAGTACCGTTTTTTGTTTGTTTGTTTGTTTGGAAGAGGAAGAGGGTCATGTAAGCAGAAATGTAATGGACCCTACAAGGGAAAAGTGGATCCCTATTGGCTAGCAAGTAAACAGAGACCTTGGAACTATATATCCTGAAGGAATTGTGTT
>LOEQ01016721.1:0-12687 GCA_001685075.1 Bramus lutescens | reverse complement strand
TTATTAACCAATGAAAGTAACACATAGACAGATGACCCTCCTACATCAGCAAACCCTTTCATGTACTCAAACTTGTTCTCTTTCAAATTATGGCCTCTTTTCTCATTAATTGTTATTATATGCATGTATATGTATACACATATACAGATATATTCCTAAATATAACCTGCTCAGTCTGTACCATGTTACTTGTAGGTATGTTGATTGGACTGATAATTTGGTATTCAATGACCAATTGCTATGATCATCCCCCCAGGCATACTTTTTCCCAGGCAGAAGTTCTTAGGTTTCTGTTGTTCTTTGTGCAGTGATAAGGATGGACAGTTGGTCCTTCTTCTATCTACTTTCAAAGTGAATTTTAGTGGAAGAGAGTTCAAGGTATGGATGAAAAAACTCTACACCTCTACCTGTCTTAGCAGTTAGCCCAGAATTTTGTTATCCTATTTTTCTGTCCATAATAAAGTGTATTATTCATTAGTGATATCTTAAAATGCATCTGAATTTGAAAATCTGTTATCACTATCAGGCTTTGCAGAACCAATATTTATGATATTAGTATATACATACCTCATATCTGAAATACTGTTTTCTAAAGAGACCCCTGGAAACTGATGTTTCTCAAAATGAGAACTCTGTTGACTTATTCATTTCCCAGTGATGCTGGCATTATCAATTTAGCTCACACACTAATGTCAATATCACCTGGTGTATAATGATTATTAAAAAATATATTATAATGAATTAGAAATTACTTGTTCTAAGTGACTCAAGGTTTTATATTCTTTATGTTTTGTTTCATTACTCTATCGAATCTGCTCTGCTCAGTGAGGCTCATGATACTGAAGTAGACACATTATTCTGGGACCATTTTGTACAAAAGTGCACGTAACTCCAAACTGGAGCATTTTAAGGACATCACCGAGTCCCAAGAGAGGGCAATCAAGGACAACGCATGCATTAGTTGACTCTCAATCTTCACTCTAGGCTTCTCGTTTCTCCACTTCTTGCTTCCTCTACCTACTTCCCTGCTTTCCCTCCCAAAAGGTTCAGAATGTAGTTATAATTATAGTTCCCTCAAATACATATTACTTGACCCTGACTCACCCATATAGACTCATAAAGCTCTTTTCAAAAGAGAGTAAGGAAAATAATTGACACAATCCACCAAAGTCATGGATCTTTCCTTTTTCCTCATTTTTTAAACAAGAATATTATTCTTAATAGTCATACCACTGCCTTTTCTTCCTCCAAAACTTCATATTTTATAGAATGTTTCTCTGCTCCGGGGAAGAGCAACACCCATTCAAAAATCTAGGCCATCTTTAAATTTTCTACAGAAAATTCATGCAAAGTTTCTGATAGTTCTGATAGATTGGTCTGCCTTTACCACAAATCAATATGACAACTCATTGTGGGGAGAACAACCAGTAGATGGGTCATAGTAGTTGCTAGTCCTGGCTTACTTATTTTCCCCATTCAGATAGCCATGGGACTCTAAGTCACATGACTTACTACTGAACCAGAAAATGAGAAATGAGAAATATTTACATGGAAAAGAGTAGTAGAAATATTGAAAAAAAAGAGCATGTAAGCCTTAGGCGACACCAAAAGTCTGGTCACACATTTACACATTAACCAAATATGTCCTCACTTACCAAACTCACAAAATGTCAGCACTTGTTAGATAATGAAAAGGCTGTGAATGCTTGCAGGTGAATAAAATACCTGTGTATAGGCACACCATTTTCCATACTTGACAGTGAGTATATAGCATAACTAGACAACTTGCTACACATATGGTTACTCACTATATTATTTTTTAATGCACAAATACTTTCACTTGTTTGAACATAATAAAAGCATATTAAATCCATGAATATATTTCCAAGAATAATCAAAGCCTCGAAAAGATTATTTCTAATTGCTTTGCCGTCTTCTGCAACCCATTACCAACTCTCATTGGTAGATCTTTGAATGCTTTTGAAAAATCCTAGTAAGTAACATTTCTCTTTTAGGCCTTTGGCTGAGAATAAATTGCAACACAGAGTGTGACCTGTGGATGTTTTTCTTCTTTATGATGGCGGGTGTGAAAGCTTGAGGAGCGAGGGCCAAGTCCTCTGTGTTAAAACCTTTACTTTCGTTATTCTTATTATCATCTGTAACAAAGGAAGACTTTGCCCCCAGTCACAATCAATTGGATTTCCAAGTCTAGCACCAGAGAAAATATAGATTCAAGCCCATCTATCCAGGTAGCATTCTATAATAGCTCACGGTGTTGTCAGATGTTGAGTCAAGTGCGCTTAGCCATGCAGTGATTTTTAAGAACACATATCTGGAAGTGGATTCCTGCAGTTTAAGCACAAGTACTTATTTATCAAACATATCACATACCTATACATTTTCAATTAAATTTGTATCTTTCTTCTTTTTTTTTTTTGAGTTCAATTTGCTAAGCCCATGAGTCCTTCTCACTGTTAATAAGACAAGGCAACAACATTACAAGGCAGAAGAATGTACACATTTTCTCAAATTGTTTAGTCTTTTTGTAATTGAAAGATCGTGATGAGCTAGAGTTTCCTGTTGATTTAGAGATGTATTGTGACTTTCGGAAAGCAAGGGGTGCTAGGAATAGAATGGCCCTGATGAGGAAAGTGCAGGCTTTACCTCTCCCTGCCCATTTTCTTCCTCGCATGCTAATTCAGTGAAAAATGACAATCATGTGCTCTCCAGTACACCCAGATACGTTCCTGCCCTGATCTATAGCTGAGCTTTCACTACAACTACCAGCTGGATTTCTCAGAGTTAATACTTAAAAATGCCAAGGAGGTTACTTCAGAATGACCATCTTTATCGTCTGAATAGAGATGAGAATGTTGTACCTTTTTAGAAGACAGAAGCTGCAGTTTTGATTTACAATACAGTATCAGTCAAGTATCTAAACTGTTAAAACCTAGCACCGACAAACTAAGTCCCTCTACTCTCATTTTTATCATTATTAAATTGCAACCTACCATGCTAATTGCTGACACAAGCGCATTGATAGTCTGTGTCTTATTTCCCTAAGAGCATCGTAAGAATTGATTTTCACTGTAACACGGTAAGTTATAACCCCCAGGTTAGGAGTGTGGAAATTCAAGCTAACAGCTGTAAAATAACTTTCTGAAGGCTGTACCCAAAGAGAAGTGGGGGAATTACAGCTCAGAAGCTGTCACGGTGAACAATAATGGCACCTTGTCAATTCAATCATACTCTGCGGAGTTTGCCTCCTGACACAAAGTGCCACATCCATTCCTGGGACCCAGATGCAGTGCTCCACACTTGCATCCCTGCCTAAGATCTGAGAAAAGCCTTGCCTACAATTCCATTCATCTTATATGCCAGCCCAGCCCCTATTGCTTGTCATTCTATATGAGGCAGAAAGCAAGCGCAAATTAAATCCAGCTTTCAAGACAGCCAGATCTGTTGTAAGCAGAGATGCTCTTTAGTCCTAATGTGACAGCTGTGATTTAAAAGACAAAAAGAATTTAATCAGTCACCATGCACTGTGACTGTGGCTCTGGTATCTATGAAGTTTTTTTTTTTTGCTTTGCAGCCCCTCCCAAGTCCCTTTCTTTCATGTGCCAGTGTGCATTGTGTTGCTTGCAAAGAGCCCTCCCGGCTAAGGCTAACTTCAATAATTGGATTATTCACATACTGTGTGAGTAGCTCCTTTAAGTCAGCAGTTTATGGAGCACTGCAAAGAGGCAGGTGCTGGAGCAAAAACTGTGTGCTTTTCCAGAGTTGGCCCTGGGTCCTCAGGATGCTGTAAAGTTTGATGGTCTGAAGCAGAAGTGCCTGCTCAACCCCCACCAGGTCATAAAATGCCAATCTCCTAGGCACAGGGACATGGACCTGAGGAGGAAAGAAAGAATTTTTTTTTTCAGGAATTGTGGACCCTTTTTGTGCCTGAGTCTCTCTGAATATCCAGCGAGATTAAGGTCAGGAGATTAAGGCAATGCTTTACCAGAGGCGAGGTAAGCTCCCTCAGTAAGAAGGACCCAAAACAAAGAGCTCTGGTTTTGGTGACCTTGCTAAATTTCAGGATATAGAGAATTATTTGCCACAAGTCATTAACCCACTCTTTTGCTGAACTAAAAAAAAAAAAGAAAAANTTTTACTTCCACTGCTAGAACTGAAACAGGTAAAGCAGAGGCACAGAAGCAAAGTAGGGACTGATCATCAGTAACTAAAGTTTCTGTATGCTGAGACAAACTCTGAAAGCAAGCCTTTGCTTCTGTGCCTCTGCTTTACCTGTTTCAGTTCTAGCAGTGGAAGTAAAAAGAGAAGCTCAGAGGGTCTAGGATGATTTGCACAGGAAAGATGCCTGATGTCTCATGAATAGGATTTTAGGAGGCATGACCACAGTGCAATGACAAACTTGCTTGTTCTTCAGTAGGGGTGTTTTGGCTTCAAACACCAGAATCACAAGACAAATAAAACAAAGTGAAATTAAATAATTATCTTTGTTTTAGGCAATTATCCATCCTTGGTATTAGATTTATCAGTCCAGCTTCATAAGGCGTTTCTCCATTTTCACAAGGCTTTCTTCTGTGGATATGCTTTCTCTGTCAGTCCTTAGAGCTCTCTTTCTCTCATAAGGACAGTAGCCGTTGGATTAGGGCCTCCCATGATCTAGAATGAACTCACTTTAACTTGAAAACTTCTTTGGAGACACTAATAACAAAGATGATTCTTATGTATAGGAGTTAGTCATTAACATATATGTTTAAGGAATGCACTCCAATCCATATGAACCAATATCATTTTGAATTTTAAACATGATGTAGTGTGATGATTTTATTGGCAAATGAAAGAATTCCTTCACCTTGCGTTTCAAAACTTGGTTTATTTCATCATAATGCTTAATTAATTGCAGATTAATTGTTTTTGAATTTTACTTATTTCATTAATATTTGCATTCATTCATCTAACACATATTTCTCTCTCTTCATCACAGCTCTTCCTGAAACACTGGTAAGGAACCTGACATATTTTTCAGTACAATATATGCTCTGGTTAAATGTGAAATATATTTTGTGAAAGAGGCAAATTGAAGATGATTAAAAACTATCTAAAATATCAGTATAACTGAGAAAATATTAGCAGTTATTTGTTTAAATTCTTATAGAGTTTTTGTTTGTTCACTCCCTAATTATACTAACATTACATTATGTATCCTCCATTTGTGCCATTTTTATTTTTTCCAATATAATAATTTTATTGATTTTTTGGGAATTTATCATATTTTACCCTAAGCACACTCATTTCCCAATCCTTCTAGGTCCACCAGAACACCTTATTGATCTTCCTCATACAAGAAGAAAAAATAAAAATATATGCCAAGTCCAAATTGTGTCAAACTCCCAGTGGCTATCCCCTTAAAGAATACCGAGTCCTTCCCCATCTGTATCCCCCTGGTAGCTATCAACTGTGAAGAGCTATACATCAGTATTCTTATCACAGATTTAACAGTTCTCATCAACGATTTCCTGTCCAGATTGTTTCTTTTCTTTTCTTTTTTTTCTTTTTAGGGTTGGGGGAGAGGTTGTCATAGAAGTCCCCTAATATCTCTCATTCTGAGCTGTGAGTCTACAGTCGTTGATACTGCTGCAAAATAAGCTTCCTTGTCCTTTACAACTAGTTGGAGCACAGCCTTTCAACTTCCATGTGGCTTTGGGCTACAGCACAGACCAGGAACATCCACGTGGCCTCTGGCAGAGGCCCAGACCAAGGATCTCTGACATATAGCATGTTTTTAGTGTGTGTCCTCCGAAGTTTTCTAGTAAGTGGTGAAAGTTTCCTTTGAATCTAGAGGCACTAGAGAATTCTTAAAAACTTTTTTAGGGAGTTTCAGAACTATACTAAGCGATGCATATTAATATACATGGACATTGCTGAAATTGGTCATTCACTACATTTTTTAAATTTTCTTCAGATTGGCAGCTCTTATACATTTTTATCTAATATATGATAGTTCCCTAGCACCAATACAGATCCGACTTGGTCAGATGAAAGTCTATGATCCCGAAATTATTAAAGATTCAGTGAAAAGGGCAGTTTATATGGTGTCCTGGGAAATTCTAGACATTCCCAGGAATTTGGAAGAAAGCATATCAGCTCAGAGGGTCAGACAAACACAGTCAAGAAAGACTGAAGAGAATGAGTGCTGTGACATTTCGTTTGTTTTCGGACAAATAAAAGGACATCAGAGGGTAGAGCTAGCCACTAGTTAACCATAGAAGTCTGGAGGTCTGATAGACAGACAGAAAGGAAGTGATAAGGCTGATAGAGACAGGAGCTTGTCCCTTTTAGGTCTGAGGAGTCAGAGAGGTAAGTCATGACTATGGCTGGTCTTTTACTTCTCTGATTTTTCAGTTTTTACCCCAATATAGGACTCTGGGTTTTTGTTATTAAGATTCATTGGTATCACATTTCAGATGAGCTAAATCTGAACGTGCTTCTTATGATCAGGCATTAAGAAGCTGCATTTTCACTCATCACGAAACTAGGAAACTCTATAGATCTTGAGTTTATTTGACTCCAGAGAAAAAAGGAAGTCACAATCTCAAGTATAAAATATAAGAGAACAATGTGTTAACACTTTTATTCTCCTGGTGTTCCATCATTAAATAGACTAATTATAACACATTAATTGGTTTGAGGATATATGCAGATATAACCCACAAATAAGTTGCATAATATTTTCCTTACGACTTAGTTGAAAAAAATTAATAGACTATACCCTACATTCTTTTTTTAAAAGTTTGTTTACATAGGGATTTAGGGGGAAATTTGAATGTTTCATATATATATTGAACATAAACAGTCCCCCCTCCCCTGTTCTTCTATTCACCCATTCTTTCTTATCCACCCAAGCTTGTGTCAGTTAAAAAACATCTCTCAAAATCATTTTGGCTCCACTCAAATAGTCTTAGCTGTGTGGTCTTCTAGAGTGGTCAACATACCAGGGCTGACACTCTCAGAAAAACTCTCTCTCTCTCCATTTCCTGGCAGCTAACAATTGACAATAGTTCAACAGATTTCCATGAGATTGTGTGCCCAGCTCCGTTTTCGTTCCTAGGATCTTGGTGGACTTGCGTGGACAGGTTTTATACATGATATCACAAGTGTTGTGAGTTCAGGTTTACATTTGACCCACTCTCTCCAGATGATAATGTTTTCTTGTAGTCATCAACTACCACAGACTCTTGTGGGACTGCTGGTTTTGAAATATTTTGTATGTTTGTTTTTTAATCTTCCTGTATTAGTATCACTCCAGAAAAATAGATTCAGTGTTGAGGGATGAACTGTGGCTATAGTTCTAGCTCTGCCACTTTGCTACGTTGTGACAATGTAAATTTTAAAAATTATTTTTATTGATTTTATTGAGCTGTACATTTTTCTCTATTCCCCTTCTTCCCTGTCCCCTCCCCTTCTACCCTCATGGTCTCATGTCCCAATTTACTCAGGAGATCTTGTCTTTCTCTACTTCCCATGTAGATTATATCCATGTATACGTGATTTTACCCTGGAAGTTTAATCACTAAATTCACAAATGTTATATATTGCTTCCTAAGAGTGTTTGATTCCTAGCAACATTTGATAAAGTAAATTAATGTTCCCATGAAGAAAAGTCTCACCTCTGTTGAAGTTTTCACAAGGCTGATTGGCTAATTAGAATTTAGGGATTGTGGAAATTCAAAACATTTCAGAGCCACATTCAAATGACCTTGAAACATGTTTAGTCTCCTTAATAGCCATTTTTAGTGCACCTCTGTACTGATCCTAATATCCTTTTTCCTATAAGGTAAAACCTTTAAAATGTATTCACATATTACCTCCTTCCACAACCTCCAAAACTAAGAATGTATGAAACAATATTGGCAACTTCTTTTAGAATTCTCTCTCTTTGTTGTTACTTACATATCTAGTTTTTCACTAAAGTATTTGGTAAATGCCTTGATTTGTGTCTTTCCTTGGTTCTATAACTAGGGAAATTTCAGGAAATCACTTCCACTTTGGAAATTCTAACTCAAGGCAACTTAAATATATGTTCCTGGGTCATAATCTCTCAAATTTGATTCAAAATAAATTTTCTTTATTCCCTTTGAAATGAAAATTATATTTTGCATTAATAACATGGGATAAGGCAACTAATACAATTTTGTTAAACATTAACTTTATCCTTGTAGTTAGATAATCAATTCTAATACAAAGGATTAATTGAAAATATTATATTAGTATTTAACCCCTAGAAGTCCGTCAGTTCTTGGGCTTTAAATAAATGAAAATTGGAATTGTAACTGAAGAAAGAGTATCAGCATTCTCAAGTTTCTCATGGCTTAACCTCAAAAAATCTTTTCCGCACTAGCAACAACTTGGTACTAAATGTATGTGATCATCTTGTGTCTGTCTGTCGAAAGATGAAATGCTAAGGAGGATTTTGGAAACATATCTTAGGAAGTAAAGATTAGGTAGCATCATATCCATAGTAGCTAAAGAGAAGAAATAATATTGACTATCAATAAACCCAGTCACATGTAGTCTGTATGATTCTCTATCAATGAATGAAAAGTGATGTATATTTTCTATCTCACATCTCTGCGGGAAATGGGTCTTCTGGATTGCGACTGATGTGAATTGATGTTGCGTAGAACTGTGCTTTATTTCTTCATTTCTGCCTACACTGGCAGCTGTGATTCTATGGATGGATTACCACATTTGCTCAGTTATTCCATGTTTATGTTTTTATCAAATGATGAGTGTTGAAGAGTAAGTTCATAAAACAGAACCTAAAATATCTGTTGAGTATTTCAGAGAAACAAGAATATTTTAGAGGTATTGAAATTTAAACGATACAGCCCTGAGTAAATCAAATAACAGGCAAATCACAAAAATTTTGATAATTTTTCTGGTAACTGATTGTGATTATAGTATATTAAGCAATATTAATGCATTTCCTTACAAGTAATTAGGTAATCTAATTTTATGAAGCCAGTAACAGTTGAAGCAGAATGTAGGTGTCAAGAGTAGACTGTCCTGCATCAGTTGCTATACAGTTGCTCACAATCTCTAATCATTGATTATGGGAAATTTTTCCTCAACAGTCCAGAAAGCTTATTTATCAGCAAGATGAGCAAATCAAAAGACAACCTGTAGATAAGAGAGGAAGCAGTATTCATATTGATTTAAAATATTTAAAGTGCCTCACTAATTCTGTTTAGACAAAATATGGATACTAAAAATTCTCACATGATTATTGTGAGAACAACAATGAATCAATGATTGCAACTCATTATTTCATTGCCAGAATCAGGCACATGAGCAGTGTGAAATTCAAGGCTAGATTCCAGCCCTCACCATCTCTCTCTCATTTTAATATCTTCATGTTCAGTCAGCTCTACTTAAGAAGTAATGCAGGCAATAATTTCAAACAGGACAAACAAATGCCACACATTTGATTCATTCACCATGTGAAATAGTATTACAGATAAAGTTGCATCAAAATGAAATCATTAAAATGAGTAGGGCAGATTTTGAGACAAAATAACTTGTAACCAAAACTACACATCAACACAAATGGAAGAACCAGCTAAAGCAACAATCTAATTGATAAAGATTTCATTGTATTTCATTTTCCCTGGACTCTGCCTATTTGTCATAACACCTTACTCTTCTCATCACATAGCCAGAAGAATTTAAGTGAGCAAAAATTGACTTCAGCACATTTTGAGAGGTTATAGCATATAACTGGGAATTCATAAAAACTTCCATCTATGATCTATTTCCTCATTTTGTTTTCATAAAAAATTTCAACTGTGTTAAAAACACTCCAAATTCATTTTTTGCTATCAATTAATCTTTTGCTACATACACCAGAAGTCCAGTGGGAGTCTAAGGAAAAAAAGAGTTAGCATTATTTGAATCAGGGTCATTCAAAGATATGATAATTATAAAGAAGGTATTCTGATAACATAATTATATTAAAATGAAATCACTCATTTGCTTTAGATAAAAGTAACAAATATAAGGTACCATTAAGCTTTTACTTAATTTACATAACCCCTGACATAAGATTTCTCTTAATGTCTTGGTAACTTTTAAATTGCTGCGGTGGAACATCATCACCCAGTCTTTATTTATTTATAAGCTATTTATTTATATATAAAGTAAAGATTTCAATTTGTGGTTTACATTTTCCAAGTGTTATCATCTATGAGTGTCATGGCAGAGAGCATGGTAGCTTGCAGGCAGAAACTGTAGCAGTAGTCAAGAGCTTCCATCTTGAGACACAAGTGTGAGAGACAGACAGACAGACAGACAGACAGACAGACAGACAATGAAGGGGGAGAGAGAGAGAGACAAGTAAGCATGGGTCATTAAACAAAGGGGAAATACTTTAGTTGTAATTATAGTCACTGTATTTTAAATTTGCTATCCAATAAGAAAAAGTTAATTAACTTGATATGATAAGTACCAGTTAGGTATCCTAGAAGCTTTCATATTATTCTAGGGAATTAAAACTTTACAGATAAATACACAGAGATGCATCTTTGTATTCAAGGTCAGATAACCTGCAAAGATGTCTAATTGCCTTCCAGTTTCTTCCAGTTTCATAGCCTACTACCATCCAAAACCTGCTTACATCCTGACATATACAGAAAAGGGTCTCCCTAAGAGTATCCAGAAGAGCTTTGCCTATTGCATGGAATAATACCTTTTAACTATAAAACTCAAGGAATAACTAATAACATGTAAGTCATACTGACAGAACAATTATTGAGGAAGTGTTTTTTCTGCTCATTGTTCATCTGTAAAACTGGATGTAGTTATGTTTCCTGTATTTGAAAGGATGTAGTATTCTGTCACTTTACATTTTAAGTAGCTTGGGTCCACAAACACTATTTTAGCAAAGTTGTGGATACCTTGTACACACTGAGCAGAGAGTAAACAATTCTTCTGGGTTATATACTGTTTTAAAAGCAAGACACCATTAACAAAGGTCCCTCTTCCTATGAGGAGAATAATGTCACATTCCCTCCTCATAATCACAGATCTTTAGGCTTTGGTATAAGATATCACTGTGAGGGCAGTTTACTGATATGAATAAAGAGAACACATTCTTACGCTGCCTGCCTATTGTAAGCATTGAAGGAGTTAATCTGGAGACTGACTTTTGAAAGGATGTAATTGACTGTTTTAAAGAATAGTGATACATTTTCTTCCAGAAAGCAGAATCTATCTGTGACAGAATCTATGGACAGGGGATAGGTCCATTTCATTTTATTTATTTTTGGTAAAGTCCCATGACATTCAAGTAGAATTTTTCATTAAAGTATTTGTTAATGAAAGGTAAATGTGTTAATATACTTAATCATTTAATTGTATGGATATAATTATTCAATTTGCAGCCATATACTAAAATATACTGTGTGGTGTGGGAGGTCCTTCTGTCTATGTGTTGCTTTCATTGGTTAATGAATAAAGAAACTGGCTTGGCCTGATATCGTAGAACAATTTAGATAGGTGGGGAAAACTAAACTACATGCTAGGAGAAAGGAGGCAGAGTCAGAGGAATGCCATGGAGCCACCAAAGATAGACCCAGGAATTTTACTTGGTAAGCCACTGCCACATGATGATACACAGATTAATAAAAATGGGTTAAATTAATATAAGAGTTAGCCAAAAAGAAGCTAGAGCTAATGGCCCTAGAATGATTTAATGAATATGGTTTCTGTGTGATTATTTTGGTTCTAGGCAGCCAGGACAAACAAGCAGTCCTTTCTCTAACAACTGTGGTGACTACAATAGTCAAGTATCTAACATCAAGATTTCATTTCTTTGCTTTATGTTTAGCAAAGAAAACCAGCCTACAAATCACAACCCCAGAGAACTTAGACAACAATGAGGACACTAAGAGAAACATACATAGATCTAATCTACCTGGGAAGAAGAAAAAAACAAGATCTCCTGAGTAATTTAGGAGGGGCTTGAGGGAGGATTGAAGGGAGGAGGGGAGAAGCAGGGAGGGGAGCAGAGAAAAATGTAGAGCTCAATAAAATGTCTGTGTGTTCTAATTCTATTTCCTTAGCATTCAGTCACAGTCATACCCTTTGCATTTTATAATGGAAAACATTTTAACCATTTCTAGCTAATAAAATCTGTTTTCCCTTTGTCATTTTTTTACACCTGCATCTATCATAATCAAAACAAAAGAGTCTCCATCAATACAGGAAGGACATACTCATAGGGAAAAATGTTCCCTCTTGCCTAGTCTGCATCATTATTTGATTAGGATTCAAGGAAGGACATGTCTCTCACATTGATCATTCTAAAGAGAGAACTATCTCTGGCCATATAGTGTAGACAGAGATCACTTGTTTGTTTTGTGGCTGTCAGACCTGAATAATCACACAGAAGTTATATTAATTACAACACTGTTTGACCTATTAGCTCAGGCTTCTTATTGGCTAGCTCTTGCATGAAATCTACATCAACCCATTTCTGTCAAATCTGTGTATCACCACAAGGCTGTGGCCTGCCAGCAAGGTTACACTGTTCTGGTATCTTTCTCCTTCAGCAGCTACATAGCATATTTTTGGCTTTACCTACTCTCTCTCTCTCTTTCTCTCTCTCTCTCTCTCTCT
>LOEQ01016720.1:0-12689 GCA_001685075.1 Bramus lutescens | reverse complement strand
AGGCCCCGCCTCTGAGAAAAAGGTATCAGACGGGTCTGGTACTCATTGGGTGGAAGACACCTGGATGAGAATCGGTACAATGTCCATGCGTACAATTTCGGAGGTCAGACCTCTACTCTTGCCTGTTGCATTCAAAAATAAAAAGGGGGAACTGTGGAGAGCTGCATATTGCTGCACCTTAAAGATGGCACCGGTTTCGGCCTTCCGCCTGCCCGACAGCGAGTGCTCTCTGTGATAAACATTCCTTATTTGGCTAAGGCTGATCAGCAGGCTTGCTTTCGTGTATGTGGGTCTATTAGAGATCGCCACGTGGCTTATTGGGATTGGTAGCCCACAAAGTATATAGTCTTCAAGCGCCCTTCACGGGGAAAAGAATAAGATTGTTCAAGGTTCCTGAATAAACTGCATATAGAAGAGCCCGAGTGTTGCGTCTTTCTTGCTGGTCGAGGTGGACGTGACAAGAGACGTAATTATTACTATTGCTTTCCTTATTTTGTTGTCCTGACTGCAGGGGTAAGTATTCTCAAAAGCCTGTTGTGCTCCCTCATGACAAAGGTAATGTTATGTCTAGAAGAAGCTACTTTACACCATAGATCATGCTTGGTTGCTTCTGTAAATTAGTAAACTTGCTATCACCATTTCACCATTGCTCAATTTCACCATAGGATGCTTTATGTTCCCTGAGAATTTGACAACTTTGGGTAAATGTCTTTGACACTAAGAACAAAGGAAAAATAAAATAGTATACAGAATCAGTAAAAACTTGCAACATATATAAAATTACAGAAATATTGAATATAACTTAGCTATTTGTAGGCCTCAAGGTCTTTAGGACTAGATGATAATCTCTTATAATCAGGGCCTTGTACAGTCAAGTATTTATACTGCAGGACTTTTAATACTGGTTAGAGAAATGGGACCTGTCATATCTCAGGCTCTAGGAGAGTATGGACATCCTGAACTACCCTGAGGATTTTAATTGATAGCTATCTTAATGTAGCTGTATTACCCACTCCTCTGAGGGTTGGTACAAATGCATCTGTCAATTACCTAGAAAACAAAGCACCTCTAATAAAAGGTTACATTTTCTAGAGACTTTAGAGACAATAAAAGCCTGCATAAATATAAATGGATAAAAGGGTATCTATTGTTATTGTCTACTCTTACCATGTGAAAACACTCTATTCTACAGTGGCTAATTTTGCCTATGTCCACTTGGCTCATGCCTTAGGAGGGCATCTGTATATTTGGAAGTAAACACTGCCTATCACTGACACCATGTTTGAAAGCTTTGTATTAATATTTTTTCAGATCTAATAAGAGCCAAACAAAGGTTAGTTTCTAGTAACAAACAAAAATCTTTATACCACAGAGTTGAAGAGAAAGTTAATTAAATTCCACTGTTTCACACAACAATGATAGTCCAAATATAATTGTTTTTTTGATCACTGTTGCAAATAATGTAAATGCATTTCTTTACTAATTTGGCAGGAATGTGAATATAAAGTCTTAGATTCTGAAAAAAATAGATCACTAAACAAGTAATGATAATCTGCACATTAAAAATAAAACATTGGACTTTAGAATTCATTTACTCTGGAAAGAAATTCTATTTCTCTTTCTAAAACATGAAATTATTTTAATAATAATAATCAACTAACATCCCTAAATTAGTAAAAAAAATCAATACATTGTGGTTATTTAATTTTAATAACAGGTATTAAAGTGGAGATTTTAATTTGTCATCATACTTTAATATGATATTGTACCAAATGTTATTCTCCAAGACAGAGCATGTGAATGTTGATAAAAACATACTCTTTCTGTATAATCAGAATCTTTCAGGTTTGTGGGTGCACATTCTTTAATCCAAGCACTTGGGAGACATAATCAGTATTTCAGGCAAGCTAAGGCAACATCCTTAAAACTTATCTTAAGAGTAAACAAAAAAAAATGTTTGTGTTGAAATTTTTGGGTCCTAGATATTGATAGAAATAAGTGAAAACTATGATGTCAAGAACCTCCTAAGTTCTCAATATACTTAGGTCTAGTTACAAAGGCAAATAGCATCATAACTGTCTGAAATGATTGGAAAATGCCACAAAGTCTCCCATAGAACTAAGAGCTTCCAAAGTTGAGTACCCTTGTAGAATCTATGTTTTAAATTCTCCTGCATTTTTTATGACCTAGGTAAATTTTTCTACTGGAGTATTCTATTAATTCTAGGAGACAACTGTTTGGAAGTATATTTTGGAAGATATAAATAAGTTTGGTTTTATACACTTTCACACCTGAGACCTGGGGTGCAGAGGCAGGATAGATATAAGTTTAAAATCAGCTTGGTCAATATACTTACTTTCAGATTAAATGAGTTTGCACTGCAAGACTATAAGTTTTTCCTATAAATGTATTAGCATGTATAAATTTATTTATAAAAATTTAATATAATTACATAGGAACATTTGTACTTACTAGAATGAATTTTAATTGTGTATACATATTTGGTTTATCTTCATGCAAGCCACTTTATTAATTGATTCCAGTTTCTATCTACCATCATCACTCTGTATATTTCTTAATGTACTCATGTTCCTGTCTACTGGACGACATTTTTAAGAGTACCATGATACATTCTATTTTGTATAGGCATATTATATCCTCTCGATTGAAACGTTCTTTGTCTTGATTTTTCTACTGAGTTCAAGATTCAGAACAAATTTGCCTTCATTTTTATTGTATTCCTCCTTTACATCACTATAGCAACAAAAAGAAAAAGAAAGGAAAGAAAAATTCCTAGCAAACATCAAATAACATGTTTATGATCTTACTTAATTTTATAGGTATTCTTTAACCTATAAAATAAAATAGTTAAGTTACATTAAAATGGTAATTGCTGAGTATTTTAACTAGCAAAGTAATTTGAGTAGAAAGAAGACAACAGAATATTTTCGTGAACCAATGGAACAAATACTGACAAAGGCTGGGTAATGATTTCATACAACTGATTTCTTTTGGGGGACATAATCATAGACTATCAAATTGATAAGACTGTATATATATTAGAATAGGAAACATTACCTAGGAAAATGACCTCATCATATTGGTCAAGCAGCAAACCTGAGGGCTGTATTTTTGACTGATGTTTGATGTGGGAGTCCCCAGATCACTGTATGGTACTGCCATCTTCACTGAACATCCTGGGTGATATAGGAAAACAGGCAGAGCAAGCTATGATGACCAAGCTATTATGCTGCATTCCTCCATGTCCCTGCCCTGTTCAAATTCATGTCCTGAATTCCCTCAGTGATAGACTGTTCTACAGATGTTTAAGATGACATAAATAATTTCTTCTCCAAATTTTGCTTTGGTCATGATGTTTTGTCGCTGCAATAGAAACCCTAACAAATTCAACTATAGTTTTTGACCATGCAAATCTTTTTTCAGGCTTTTGTGAAAGAAGTTACAAACAATAACTTTTCAGGGTATACCCAAGTGAGCATTTTCCATATAATTCCGTCAATTCTTTTACCATTTCAGCTGGACCTCAAATCCTAAGATCAGAGAAACATCTACATTGTAAAAAACTGGAGAGATTTTTTTCTATAATGAATGGGGCAGTTTTGTTGAGCTTTACCTGAACAAGTTATAAGCTTTCCTTGTTCAGCAAATAGTATTGGCTAAATAAATATGAATTATTAGGAGTGTGATACTGAATAAACAACCCTTATGCTGTCTCGATGGTGTTGTCTATGAGCTATAAGAATACTAATGAAAGAGATTGAGGAAGTGGGAACATCTATTACACAGAGAGGAAACAAATCTTCACAATGTCATATGCAATAATTCACAACATAGACCAAATGCCTACTCTGCCTCTAGCTTTAGTGGAAGAGAATGGGAAACAGAAGCTAGTAATATATGTTGGGGGCTTTGTACTATATTTCAAACTTTTACATAAATGAAAAGATTTCAGAGCCTTGCTTTTAGATAGGAAATAAAAGACTTAGATAAAGTGCAAACAACTGATACAACTAAATATTAATACTGGTACTAAAATGAGTAAAATTCTCACATGTTTTGAACATAAAAAATCTTGACTGGATTTTGGCATTAAATTAAGACTAAGCCCAACACTTTTGAGGTCATTTTTTGTAAAGCAATGCAAAAAACCATGAGAAAAAGGATGCAAATAATAGTGGATAGTTAAAAATTAAGACCTATAGTTGGAAATGTTTGCAAACTAATAATTTAAACATTCATTTTTGAGGAAACTTAGTTTAGAAAAAATTCAGAAACTGGAATAGAAAGCATATGGCTAATGAATATTCTACTCTAACTTGGTACATATAGTCCCTGCCAACAGTCTATTAGAACTGACTAGAGATCACTCAGAGACACCAGAATACTACCTGCAGGAGAAGAAGGAAGAGAAGTAGGAAGAGGAACAGAGCATGAGAAGGAAGATGAGTAGGATAAAGAATCGGGGAGGAGAAGAAAGGTAAAAAGCACAGCAACTATGGCTCCACCTATCCTCACAGGTGCTGGGTGCATAGAAGACACCTACAGGTTCAGATGCATGGAACTTGAAGTATAGAAAGCTGATTTTCAGATCTCAATGAACAAGACACCTGACAATTCACAAAAAATATAATGAATCATGACTGTGAAGGGCATGGTAACAGTGATCCCTGAAGAGATTATTAAGGGTGTTGATTTTTCTTATCTTGAATTTTATCAACAGGAAATGGGTTACAAATATAAAATCTTTAATGAAAGCACCTCCATCAATACCGACTTCTATATTGGTAGTAACAACTGAAGTTGCCTGGGCTAAGGAGGTCAATGTTCAAAGATATTTGTCATAATCAATATGATTTCTAGTTTGTATTAGTGATGAGGTGTGGGCATTTCCACTGTCCCATTACTGAGGCTGAGAAAATTTACTGTCCTGTCAGCAAGATGTTGTGTGTACCAGTGATACCTTTATGTTTCTCTTTAAGAAAATTGTTGAAGTGGTTAGACTTCCACTCTTTTTATTTACAGATGTCATGAGCTCAAAGAAATCTATGTAAGACGTAAGTCACGTGCGACCAGTTTGGGTTTGATGCTGTCTTCCCTGAGAGTGATCATTTCTCTGAAAGAAAATGTGATTGAATAGATGCAGGTGTGTGCAAAATGGGATGGAGACCAGGATCTAACCATTCATCTTTTTCAATATTCTATGTGACTAAATTCAGACTAATACACAGAATGGGCTTCGACATGCGATACATTCACATATATTCTTCTAAGAGGTGGTCAGCAATAGGAGAAAAAGAATTAGAGAAGGCTGTGAGGAGGGAATATGTTCACAACATACTGTACACATATATGAAATTGCAAAATATTAAAACAACAAAGAATGAAGTGAAACTAGTTCCTATTTATTCACACATAAACAATAAAATTTAGTCACATTAGATTTGACTTAAAGAATAACAAAAATAAAATTCCTTTATAAGAATCTATTTATTTTGGTGTCTTCTGAGTAACTGTTGACACCAGTAGTAAACTTGCAAGCCCTATGGTGAAAGTCCCCTTGAAATTTGCTTTTGAGAAAACCAACAAAACTCCCTCTGAATATCTCACATTTATATCTGTTCATTTAACATTCTCTTAGCTGGACTATGTCTGAGAAATAAAGGAGTTTTGCTTATGCTAATTCACTAAGAGGTGGCCATTTCTCTATAATAACTAGCAGTATCATTTTAAATGGAAAAAAATCATGTAAATCCAAAATTGTATGCAGTGCTGTTTTAGAACCACTTAATCAAATAAGGTACCCCTCAAATGCAATAAGCTATCTTTCTAAAAAATGATTTTTTATTTTAATGTGTGTATTTGGTAAATTTAAAACACATGTCACACATACACTCATGTCTCAAACTACAAAATGCCTGTCTTCTTGCTGATCTGACCCGGGGTCAAACTCCTACTGGCCCATCCTCCTAGCTACCTACATCAATGCCCTCACCTTAGGCAATGTGTCTATATCTGCTTTTGGGGCTCTAAAAAGGAATTTTGTTTTGTCTGCTCTGAAAATTATAACATTTAATAACTCAGTTCCACAGGTACTCTGTGAGTCACCAAGGCGATGACCAAAAACAAGCAGCAACCCTAGGTGAACTCCACTGAAATTGAAAGGTTTCTGATGTAGAATATTTGATATGCACATACAAAGGCATTAGAAATGAGACAGTTCTCATTAACACGTTTTGCTAGTAAGAAAAATATAGACGGTGTTGATTCCAAAGTCATTCAGATAGAAATGAGGAGAGATAGAAAGAAGGGATGTGAGAGGGAACATGAGGAAGGAACAAAGTTCTCATTAGGCAATTTAGATACAAATTCAATTGGTTGAGAATCTGGAATTGCAACAAAACTGAGGAAATCATAAAGATTGCTTATATAGAGAGATTACTGTAGTCTTAATATTTAAAATAGCAGCATTAAAAACAGTTAGTGGACACCAAGACTCTGAGCTGAACAATACCCCTCATAAGATGCCTCATAAATCTCCCTAAAAATACTTCAAAATAAATAGATACGCAAACTCTCCTATTTTTTATTGTTTTTTATTGAGCTCTACATTTTTGTCTGCTCTCCTCCCTCCTCCTCCCCTTAAACCCTCTTTCAAGGTCCCTTATGTTTTTTTAAACTTAAACAAAAAACTGTATTTAATTTTAAATTTTAATAAATATTTTAAGCTGTCTATAAATTTCATTGAACAATACAACCTCAAACAGCATGAAATTAGTTTATATCTTTTATGTATAGTTAGGTTACATGCCATACTCTCCAGCACTGCCTCCACGTCTCTTTCTCTGTCTCTGTGTGTGTGTTCTCTCAACTCTCACCTAAGTCTTGCCTATTTAATGCCATCCTTTTCACAAGGGATTTCCTTTCTGCTCTTGCTGAACACCTTCAGATAAATCCAAAGAATATGTTTTCCTTATCTCTACTTAGAAAAATTGCCAACTTTATTTCACTGGTCTCATACTGAACTTCAACGATATAGGTTTAACTAAGAGAAATTTTTCAATGTTTAATGGTGTGTGACTGCATCTACAGGTTTCATTCCTATTACCTAATACCTAGAACTTCAGATTTTGCTTCTAGAACCTTTGAAGCATCAATGTGGTTCAAAAAATCACTTTTGTTATTCATTTTATATAACTTAATGTTTTATGAATTTTCAATGTACAGTCTATAACTCAGACCATACCATATTCTCTCTTTTATTATTTAATATTTGGATATTTCACATAAAATACTCTGGCCACCTTTGCTTCCCAATACTCCCATACATGTTCCCCACCATTATGGTATCATCCCTCCAAAATCAAATAAAAAATCCAATTTGTATAGTCCAAATAGTCACTGGACCACGGTCAAACTCCAAGTGGCCAGCGCCTTAAGGAAAAGTAAGCCCTTCCTCATCCCACCCCTGTCCATAGATAACTGTTTAGAGAGCTGTACCTCAGCATCCTTATCATAATTTTTGAGAGTTCTCTTCCATGGATTCTGGTCTAGATTTTTCCTTTTTTCCCCTGGAGGTTAGGGGTAGAGATTTTCACAGAAGTCTTCTATGTCCCTCAACTATATGTTGGCAGCCAGGAATATCACTGCAGAAGAAGCTTCCTTGACCTTTCTAGTCAGTAGGAACATAATTCATGGACTTCTTGGTCTATAGAAACAGCCCCAACCACAGATATCAACCTGTCCTCCATCTTTGATGATGCCACAGTCTTCAGCATGGTCTCTAGGTATATTACAATCATGAAAGCAAAAGGTCCGTGGTATCAGTCAGACAAACAAATATAAACATGTCTTCTGGTGACAGCACAGATGACGGATTTGTTTCACTGGGGTGCTGCGAATCCAACCCACGGGCTCTTGGATATGAAGCAATCACCCTTAGACTGAGCTGTATAACAGAGGTGTGAGCTATACTCACTCTTTGTCTAAAAACGTTTTCCATCAGCCAATAAGAATTGCAAAAAATCTCTGTTATAATTAGTTCATTATTTAGTTCTTTAATCATTGTAAAACTGGAGTTAAGATTGTACAGTGTGATGATACCTTATTTGTACAAATAAAGCTTGCCTGAATATCTGAGAATGGATTTATCCATTAGCTGATCATAGAGGTCTGAAGGTCTGTACAAACAGAAAGTTATATGGCTAGGCTGAGAGAGAAAGTGATAAGCTGGGAGGAAACAGGTACTCAGTCACTTTTCTGCTGGGAAGTTGAGCAGGTAAAGTGGCTGTGGTTTTGCTCCCAAGTCACTCTGATCTCTCAGCATTTTCCACAATAATTGACACCAGGATTTTATTAAGACCCATTAGAAGTCATGCTACATATTGGCACCTAATATGAAGCTCAAATCCATGGCCCTGAGATTGAGTCTCATACTCTGCCAACTGAGCTGGCTGAGTACTGTGATGACTCTGGCAGAAGCCACGCATGCATCTCCAGCCTCCGAACCTGTAAGCAGCGTTTTCATGAATTTATGCCCTTAAATTGGGTGTCAATATGTACGAGGAGTACTGATAGGTCTTTGCTTAGGGGAATTGGTTACAAATTGTTATTGGTTACAGTCAGGAAGAAAATTCAATAAAGGAGATTAGATTCAAAGTTCTTTTTTAGAATAAAGAGGGGATATAGATATAATAAGATATGAGGGTAGATTTTTGAATTCCCTCTGAAAAGAAATAAGGTGATACAGAGACAGAATTTAAAGGTAGATTATTGGTACCTCTAAAGGTTTGCCAGTTGGTTTGTGCTCTTGTACAACCTGAATTGCTTATGACCTTTGTGTATAGTAACTTATAATATCCTTTGAAGAAACATGAGTTTCTGGGACTGCAGGAATGTTAATCTGGGTATTTCATTGGTGAAGCAGGTCACAACCCCATAAATTCACTGAGATATTTGCCACATATGGCCTCAGTCTTCCTCTGTCATTCTGGCTCTATTCAACCCATCTTGTGCTTTGTTTCATTTGAGGTAGCATTCTAATTCCTAGGAACTGAACATCTGCCTTCTGAAGAGGCCAATTTGGATGTCAAGATTCTGGAGTAATGGCACTCATGTCCAAATCTGTGTCTAGTAATCCCTCAATTAAGTTATTTATATGAACTCTTTGCTTTGGTCTTTGATCATTTATAGAAGTTTCCCAAAATATGTGTTTCCTATTTCCTATCGGAATTTTTGATTCATCCTCCATGTTTACTTTATAAGTAAGAACAGTGTGATTTTTTTTACAGCGGGCAATGGATTTCTCGATTTTTCTGGTGAGACATGTCCTCCACAGTGACTAGGAATGGCTGGACCAAATTTGACTTGAGGACCTGAGAGAGGTCCCCCAAGAAGTTTCCCAATGTTATCAGTGTGCCTTGTCTGTCTTGGTTGATATACATTCATTGCTCCAATGTCAGCCTTTGCCACACCTCCTACATAACCCAGAAGATTGATACCTTTTATTTTTTATATTCACAGAGGAGACATTATTTCTTGTAATTCTTTATCCAGAATCCCTTCTCATGACAATGAGGGAGAGCAAGGAAAATATATCTTGATTGTTGGAGACATTATGGGGTTAACATAAAACCTGGCATTAGGAAAATTCCCTGGAATTCAGAAGGAAGACCCTGGCTAAGACCCTAAGCAATAGTAGGGAAGGTGCTTGAACTAGCCTTCACTATAATCAGATTGATGACTAAATTTTTTTTGGTCTTTATATTAAAGCATTTTAATATTCATTATTATTTTCTGAGTACTTTATATATGAGGACTGAATTTACATAATTTCACCCTTTCTCTCTTCCCCTCCAATTCTTTCTCTATATTCTTTTCCTCTCAACTTAATGGCCTCTTTTTATTTTTTATTAAGAATTTTTAATGCAATCTTTTCTCATTTACTTAGCTTTCCCTGTTCCTACTTCCTCCCATCCTCCTATTTCACCCTTCTCTCTACTCCACTGTCTCCATCCACTCCTCAGAAAAATAAGGCTTCCCATGTAGAGTCAAAAAAAATCAGACACCTTACTTCACTCCTGTATCTAGGGTGAGCAAGGTATCTCTCAGAAGAGAATGTGCTTTTATTTACCAGTTCAAGCACTAGGGGTAAATCCTGGTCTCACTGCCGTAGCCACACAAACTGCCCAAGACTCGTAATTGTCCCCCACATTCAGTTGTCCTGGTTTGGTCTTATGCAGGTTCCCCTATTATCAATCCAGAGTCAGTGAGCTCTCACGAACTTATGTCAGCTATTTCTGTTGGTATCACCATCTTGTTCTTGATGCCTTTGCTATCACTGCTTTTGGGCTGGTCTCCAATAGCTTGGCTTAGTGCTTTGCTGTAGATCTTTGTATCTGCTTCTATCTGTTGCTGGGTGAAGGCTCTATAATGGCAATTAAGGTACTCATGAATCTTATCAGAGGGAAAGGTAAGTTTAGTTGTCCTTTCCTCTGTTGCTTAGAGTCTTAACCGGTGTCATCCTTGGGATTCCTGGGAATTTCCCTAATGTCATGTTTCTGACTAGCTTTTAATTACTCCCTCAATCAAGATATCTCTTACATTTCTCTTCTTCAATGTCCTTCCCCCTTCTTGAGCATCCCATCCCTCATGCTCTCCTCCCTCTCCCCTTCCACCCTACCTCCTCACCCATAAAATTTTTTCAGGTCTTTTTCCCATTTCCAGGGTATGCACATATATCTTTTTAGAGTACTCCTTATTACCTATCTTCTTTGGGACCATGAACTATAGGCTGGTTAATATTTTCTTTATGTCTAATATCCAGTTATGAAGAGTGTATACCATGTTTATCTATCTGGATCTTGGTTACCTCTCTCAGGATAGGTTTTTTTTTCTTATTCTACCATTTGCATGCAAATTTTAACATGTCATTTTTTTTAACCACTGAGCAGTGCTCAATTGTGCAGGTGTACTGCATTTTCTTTATCTATTTGTCATATGAATGGCATGTAGGTTGTTTTGGTTCTGGCCATTATAATAATGCTGATATGAATACAGTTGAGAAATGTTCTTGTAGTATGGGTATATGCTAAGGAGTGATATTGCTAGATCTTGAGGTATATTGATTTCCATTTTTTAAAAACCACCACTCTGATTTCAAAAATGACTGTACAAGTTTACATTCCCATCAGCAATGAAGGAGTGTTTCCCTTACATTCTCTCAAGCATAAATAATTTTTAATGTTTTTGATCTTAATTTTTCTGATGGTGTAAGATGGTATCACAGGGTTGTTTGCATTTGCATTTCCCTGATGGCTAATGATGTTAAGCAATTTATTAAGTGTCTTTTGGCCACTTGTAATTCTTCTGTTGAGAATTCTCTGTTTATATCTGTACCCCATTTTTAGTTGAGTTACTTGCAATTTGATGTCTAGTGTTGGAGACCAACTTTCACAAAAATACCACTTACCAGGGATGTGGCATGGAGATCAAAACATAAATAAAGAATACAAAGACATGAAAAAAAATAATGAAACAGAAAACATAGGATAGAACCAGAAGAGAGTTACAGTGCCTACGGAAAATCCCCACATTATTTTTTAAATTGCTTAAAATACCCCTGACTCCAAACTGTAGGAGTAAGATAAAAAGAAAACTGTATTAACATGACGCAAAGAAATGAACTTACAGCGAGGTCCCTGACCAGCAAGGGGCCCTGATCCTGTACCAGAAGAGCCATCGGTGGGGTGAGTGTGTTCCTGACTGGTGGCAGAAGCCCGAGAAAGGTAGAACAGACATTCTTCAACCCCCTAAACTTTTTGGAAATTCTGCAGGGGTTTTTCTCCCCAGCTACTGCCTCTCTCTTCCTATCCCATCCCAGCTTGCACCCAGGCACCCCTTCCCTTCTTCAGGGCCAGAAGATCCACCAGCTCAGACTGGTTTGGGGCTGGGACTGGGTGGTGAGTGCAACCGCGTGGGAGTTCCTTTGTTTCACTAAGCCTGCAGGCAGCAAGCTAGGACTTTTGTCTGCAAGGTCCCTGGCCAGCTAGGGGCATGATCTTGTACCAGAAGATCCATCAGAGAGCATTTGAAGGAAGACATGAGCAGACACCAATTCAAGAATTCCTCCAACAACTGAAAAATAACATGATAACACCAGAACCCAGCGAACATACGACAGGAAAACTTGAACACCATAATCCATAAGAAGTAGAAAAAATAGACATTATTAAAGTGATAGAGTCCCTTAAACATGGATGAGAAAAATAACAAAAATATTTGAAGAAAAGAATAAATCCCTAAAAGATACCCTAGGAAACCAAGAAAAAAAAAAAACAATCAAACAGATAATAGAAACAGTTCAAGACTTGAAAATAGAAATAGAATCAATGAAGAAAACACAAACAGAGGGCTGGTTGGATATGGAAAATCTAGGTAAGCAAAC
This sequence comes from Bramus lutescens, assembly GCA_001685075.1. Classification (NCBI taxonomy): domain Eukaryota; kingdom Metazoa; phylum Chordata; class Mammalia; order Rodentia; family Cricetidae; genus Bramus; species Bramus lutescens. The sequence goes on along the minus strand of LOEQ01016720.1, from coordinate 226 downwards.
AGAGACAACAGAGAAAAGCATAACCTAAAGAATGCAAGAGATAGAAGAAAGAATCTCAGATGTTGGAGACACTATAGAGAAAATAAACACACTGATCAAAGAAAGCGGCAAATACAACAAATTCTCATGACAAATCATCCAGGAAATCTGGGACACAATAAAAAAAACCAAACCTAAGAATAATAGGGGTAGAAGAAGGAGAAGAATTACAGCTCAATGGTCCAGA
>LOEQ01016718.1:0-12692 GCA_001685075.1 Bramus lutescens | reverse complement strand
GAAGAGGCTAGATATAATGGGCCAGGCAGTGTTTAAATGAATACAATTTGTGCTATGTTATTTCGGGGTATAAGCTAGCTGTGCAGGAGCTGGGCCGGACGAAAAGCAGGCTCACTCCTCAATCACTACAAACTTTGGCTAATGGCTGGAGTAACTGACAGATCATTTTCAGAGTCAGGAAAAGTTTTCAAAACTGTCTTACCGTGTCTTAGAATGATTTGACAGTCTTTTTTTCTTATATCCTGTTTGTCCTGTCTGGACATTGTGCATTTTGTCAGTGGTCAATGCATGGGCAGTTTCTTGCCCAAAGGCCAGTTTTGCCAAGAAGAAAACAAGCTCCAAGTGGAGTGTCTTTGGAGCTCAACATTCTCAGAAATAGATTGGTGCTGCCAGGAACAATCCTGTCGCATGTCAACATAAGCCCTAAGTTATTTAAATGTCATATTCTACAGCACTTTGAATTGGTTGAAGATTACCTATCTATGCAGAATACAATCTCTATGTATCTAAAGAAACTGATTAGTCTAACTGTAAGTATGGCAAACATGGATGACTACTGACCTATAATTCTTAATACCTATACAACTTAAAGAATAAGACTTCATATTAGAATATTAAACAAACTTTAAACAACTGCACAACAAATGAGGACAATGACCCCAAAATGTAAACATTGTACAAGTATTTTGATTAGACATATACATGTACATTACAATATGATAAATATATCCTAAAATTGTATCAATATACAAAATGTCTTAAGTAGATGTAGAAGCATGAATGCATACAATATGGCAAAATAACTTTGCCTAGGTATACAAATATTATTGACAAAAATAAGAACATATTCAGTATAATTTAAATTTCTATCAATATGTAAGAATCTATACCAATGTAAATTGTCTATAAATAATAGCTCACAAATATTCACTCTATTACCTACTATTATTATCCATGTGAGTAAGCTCCCACTACTCTATTATCCCATCCAATTTCACTTTTAAGCTCAAAGAGATCCCTGAGCCTACATAATTCCCCTGCAAGCCTATCCCAATTATAATCAAACCCTAAATGATGTCCCTAACCCTGAGGACAAACTTTGGTGGGAGAGGGGACATCATTTTCTAGAATTACTTCCATCTGGCATGGGGACAATGTTCTTTCTATGGGATCCTGTGAAAGTAAAATACTAGTTAAGTTTCAAGATTACTGTCTGGTACTCAGTAAGATTTTTCTGAGGTTCTTATTTGGAATTCAGGCCAGAATGTTGTAAAAAGGTGCACCATTTCAGCTAAACAAGTTGGAACCATTTTTGAGTAGCTAGAACTCAGAACAGGATTGTTGTTGTTGTGGGGCTTCATCTTCTTCCTGGAAATTTCAAAGATTACTGGAGGAAAATTCATTGTTGATTATGGAAAACTTAAGTATTATTTATAGATATATATTCAATGAAAGTTATGATAGAGACAAAAATAGGTATGGAGAAAAGTATTTTTTTTCTAAATCCTTTCTTCTTTCTGTCCCATTCCAAGGCTCTTGACATGAAACAGAAACTCTGAATTTTTATTTAACAACATGCTTGGATTTAGAGAAGGACAGAGCCATTGTCCAACTCCAAATCCAGCTTTGATTTTTAAGTGAATCATGACTATTATTCTAGTTTATGTTTAGAGATTCTTATTCTCAGATTACTTGACCTCATAAGTCATAATTCTCTTTGTTTAGTGATCCTATCTGTACATTTATCTTTTCCTCTTTAGGGCATCTAGATGAGTATTTTCCTGTTATCCCAACAGCTGGTTGTAGACTGGAAATGTCTCCTAACAATATTTGAAAGCCATTAAGAGTATGCAATTGGTCTCTCCTAATTTGTGCCTTTTGTGTTCTAATTTTCTGTAAACCTATTTTATAACCTAGGTAATTAACAGAATCTCCTCTCTGAAGATTTTCAGGAGCAATTTGTAATCCCCATTTTGGAAAAACTTTCTTTACATCTTCAAACATTCTTTCTAAAGTATCTATGTTTGAATTAAAAAGCAAAATGTCATCTAAGTAATGGTAAAGTATAGATTTAGGGAATTTTTAAGTATTATTTACAATGGGTGACTTACAAAGTATTGGCAAAGGGTAAGGCTATTGAGCATTCCATGTGGAAGGATGGTCCACTGGTATCTCCTAGTAGGCTAAGAATTATTATAAGTAGACACTGTGAAGGCAAATTTTTCTCTGTCCTTTTCTTGAAAAGGTATAGTGAGGAAACAATCTTTTCAAACAATAACTAAAAGAGGCCATACTTTCGATAATAGAAAAGACAGAGAAATTCCAGATTGTAGAGGGCCCATAGGTTGAATTACCTTGTTGACAGCTCTTAGATCTGTCACTATTCTCCATTTGCAAAATTTCTTTTTAACAACAAATACAGGAGAATTCCAAGGGCTGGTTCATTCTTCAATATGGTGAGCATCTAGTAGGTCCTGTACTAGCTGTTCTAAAGCCTGCAGTTTGTCTTCTGCTAACGGCCACCGTTTAACCCATATTTGTTTCTCAGTTAACCATTTTAAAGATAGGGCCTTTGGTACCTCTAAGGGTTTGCTAGTTGCTTTGTGTTCTTGTACAGCATGTATGGCAGGTGACATTTGTGTTAGTACCTTATAACATTCTTCCCAGAATTATAAGTTTCTTGGACTGCAGGAATGTTAATCTGGGTATTGCATTAATGCAGTAGGTCACAACCCCATAGATTCACTACAATATTAGCCACATGCAGCCTCAGCTTTCCTCTCTGTCCTTATGGCACTATGGATTTAACCCATCTCATGCTTTCTTTCACTTGAGATAGGGCTTCAATTCCTAGTAATTGAATATTTCCCTTTTGAAGAGGCCAATTTGGATGCCAAGATTCTGGAGTAATGATACATCCACACCCGTGTCTATCAAACCCACAATTACAGAGCCATTTATACCCACTCTTAGCTTTGGTCTTTGATCATTTGCCAGAATATGCATTTTCTATTTCCCATTGGAATTTTTGATTCATCCTCCATGTTTATTCCATCATCAAGAACAGCATGGCTTTTCATACAAGGCTCTGGATTTTTTAAATTTTCTTGGTAAGACCTGTCCTCCACAGTGACTGGGGATGACTGGGCCACTTTTGGCTTGGGGGCCTGCAAAAGGACCCCCAAGGAGTTTCCTGATGGTATAGGGTTGCCTTGTCTGTCTTTTGTCTGCCTTTGCCACACCTTCTACATAATCCATAAGGTTGCCATTCCCAGAGGAAAAAAATATTTCTATGAATTCCTTGTCTACAAACCCTTCTCGGATGTCTCATTCTACAGCAATTAAAACATTTGGCATTTTTGTATCTCCTCATACCTTTGGAGATTGCTTCTCCTACCCAAGATTCAGTATTATAATTAAATGTCTCAATGTTCATTTTATGCAGGATCCATTCATCCATTGGACCTTTAAAGGTCCATGTATCTTTTTGCATTCTGAGTTGACATTTTCAAAAACCGAAGATTGAATAAGTAGTCATCTAGCATCTGGGTCTGTTACTCCTATTTGTACAGCCTTAGTTAATCTTTGTAAAAAGTCACTAAGGGGTTCTCTCTGGCCCTGTTTAACCTTAGTATATATATATATGATTCAATTCATTTTCCTAGTTCTTGACTCCTGTCCCAAGCATTTACGACCTGCTTTATGGCATAGGGACAAGATTTGTTCATCTTAAAGGGCTTGAGCCAGTGGATCAGCTTAAGTGTCCTCACCAAGAATTTGATCTTGGGAAGTCTCAAGTCCTTTTGCTTTTCACTGTAGTTCTAAAATGTTTGCCTCTTCCCTGAAATAACATTTACACATCAGTTCAGGCCCATCATCCAGGACTGCTAAAATTAACTGAAGCCAGTTGTGTGGAGTGACCTTAATGCTCGAAGCCCATGTCTTTATCATTTCCCAAACAAATGCAGAATGCAAGCCATTAGTTACTACTGCTTGCTTAATTTCTTTTAGATCTTTATTCCTTTAGTATTCATCTACCTTCTTTGGATCCTTTTGGGCCTTTAGAACTTGATGCTTTATCAGAGTAAATTACAGGATAAGAAGCTAAAACCCTGGATAAGTCATCTCTGACAGCTACTGGCAATGTTAAATCCTGTCCTTATGCCTTCCTTCTTTACTCATCAACTCCAATAATTTCCTCAATCAACTCCAATAATTTCCTCAATTATTTCAAATCTTTTTACTACTGTCTTTTGTAAAATCTGAATCTTCTGGCCTGTATTTATTTCTAGTTATTTCATTGAGGCACCTAGCTTCTGTTCCTCATTCAGCACATGTGATTCCAAGGTCTGAAGTTTTTCCTTTAAAGATAACACCTCTTCCTTGAACATTATTTGGATAGTATGTAGACTGCCTTCCTGGAGAGATACTCTATCTGCTAACCTATCATAACTTTTAAACAAATTTTGATTGTCAAATTCAGCAGTATGAATTCTTTCAGAAAATTTCTCAGTACCTTTTGACATGTATTGAATTTTGTCTGTCAAATTAATGCTATCCTTTTCAATAGTATTGATTTTTTCAGGTAAATTTTGATTTTCGGTTATATTAATCCTGTCAGCTAGCTGTTCATTATTAGTCTGTAAAGACTGTATCCTTTCTAAAAGTGCCTCATTCTTGGCTCTGTTATAAAATCATTTTCTTAAGGATATAATATGAAGAAAAAATAGAATTCTAATATCCAATAAATGGATGTATCACAATAACCATATAAGCCTTGCAGAATACAATCTTTAGTATCAGCAAAAAGGTTACTAAAATTCTCAATGATAATGTTGCCAGCAATTATATAACTATCAGGTTTATTGATTTATTAATTAATAAAATAGTTACCTGTGTTATGAAGTTTAGTAAATTGTTTTAGGCTTAATAATCATTATTGTCCAGCAGGTGTCTGATGTGGGATTTCCCTCTGTATGCTGTGATTCATATTGGTTAATAAAGAAACTGCTTTTAGCATATAGCAGAGCAGGGCAGAAAGAACTAGGCAGGGAAAACTAAAGTGGATGCTGGGAGAAAGAAGGGCGGAATCGGTGAGAAGCCATGTAGCCCTGATGGAGACAGATGCTGTAACTTTACCTGGTAAGCCACAGCCACATGGCAATATACAGATTACTAGAAATGGGTTAAATTATAAGTATTAGCCAATAAGAAGCTACAGCTAATGGGACAAGCAGTGTTTTTGAATAATATAGTTTCTGTTTAATTATCTCGGGGCTGAGCAGCCAGGAACCAACAAGTAGCCTCATTAAAAAAGGTGTTTTGGTTACAGAGTTGACACAACCAGTAGCACCAGGAATAGTCCAGAGATGTTTGGTTTTCTGCCTTGGTGCTGGTTAAATACTGAGAAAATATGCTTTGCTTAACAAATTAAAAGCAATTAAATCAATTCTGTACATGGAGCAAGGAACCCAGAACTCAGGAGCAGGGACCACAGACTGGAAGCTGTGCAGTCACTGTGTGCCACAGGGAGTGCAGCAGTGTTGGGGGTGCATGAGCTTGAGAAGTTTTCAAGTTACTGCATGCATTTAGCTCCGCTGTGGCAGGAGTTTTACACAAAACCGCTTAGTAGGTGAAAGCAAGCCAAGCAGGCAAGTGTGGGAGACTTTCTGGGCTGTGGATAGTTTAGGCCTTTTAGGCCAGTCCACCTGGTAGGTGTGGAGTTCAGATCCATGTGGGTGCCAGATGAAGACGGATGCTAAAAAGAAATCCCACACTAGCTCGGAATTGAGTGTAATAAAGGGTTGTTTATTTAGAGGTAGACTCACAGATTTCAGTCCTCTGCTCTAACAGGGAACAACAACCTAATTCCACAGCAGGAAGAGAGGCCAGACCTGTGTTTTACATCAGCATTTATAGTATAAGAGGCCACGCACAAGTGGGCAGGTAACTTAAAGGCTATTGACTGTAGGATTTCCTACAGCAAGATGTGATGGAGTTCAAAGCTCTTGAGGAAATCAATTCAATTAACTAAATGATAACATGCTTTCCCCCAACTCTGACAGTGAACAGAGACCCTATGGAAGGAAGTGAAAAGTGGCNTGGCTGGAATGCAAGCCAGTCGGAGAGAAACTTGCCAATCATATGTAGAAATGACAGAAATAATTGAGACAATTATCATTGTCCAGCTAATAATTTTCATGAATTACTGATGTTCTACATGTCCTATTAGAAAAATTAGACTTTGTAAGACATATGAAGCACTCTTTCCCTTGCATGAAAAGCATCCCCACAAATTACTGAGATATTTATTTGTTAAAATGTACTTGGATTGCAGTATGAAATCTAGATCATGATGTACTACGGGCAGTCACACTATAAATTTGTGGGGTTCAACACTAAGAAGAGAGTAAAAAATCTGATAAAGATTTAGGGAACAAAAGTCAGATGGACTTGGTCATGTGTCATATAAAATGTTAACAGTTCTACAAACATATTTTTATCCCATACAACTACATGGGTGATGGGACTATTCAGTGAAGGCAGAGACTAGGAGAAAACCAAGTTTGATGGGAAAGGGGATCTGTTTGATGATGTTGAAGTGTCATGGATTTTCAGGTTGGTGGTTTGGAACAAGGAGGTGAGTGCATAGATCCCTGGTTTAAAAGCCTAGTCTGTGTCAGGCACTCAGATTTTGTATCATCTCATTGAAACTACAAGTGTCACGACTGATCTGCAGAAGGGATGCTAGGAAAGGAACCTTGTAAAATCTCAACATTTAAATGTTAGGTCCCTGAGGATGTGCTGCAAAGGAGCTGAAAGTTCTGCTGGGAGTGTCAGTAATGCAGCTTCCATGAATCAAGCTGGGTTGAGTTTTTCAGTTATGTGGCTGCTCTTGAGTTGTCCTTGATCCTGCAGGTGACCCCCTCATTCATACTTTTGCAAGTAACCCCAATAATCTCACTGTTGCACTAAGCTAAACTTGAGAAGAATTGTTTCTTGACCGGCATCAGTGATCTACCTGGGGTGAGCAGACTTTTATCTGTAGCTCCCAGGAAATGTCACACAACACTGGTATTAGATGAATTGCAGCATCTTTGAGAGATGGGCAGGATAGTTAGAATTCAAGGTCATAGAAACCAAGGAAAGAATTTATTTCCAGAAGCAAGCTGTCAGTCCTACACGTCCAATCTTGAGAAATCCACCTGGACTGTAATGGGTCATTTGGATGTTGCAATTATTGTCATTATTGAGTTTTAGAGAGATGGAGTGGTTAGTAGCAAGTGAAGCTGTAACCTCCGTTTTTCCTGTGGTCTAGCATTTGCTTCCTCTCTCTTCATTTAATTAGCATTCTCCATCACAATGATTTCTTTTCAATTTCCTTCTTGAAACCTCCCAGGGGAAGTTCTGATTCTCAATAAATTCACCTCTTTGCTCCTCCCTGATACGTTAGGAACCCAATGTCATGCAGGGTATTGCCTTATCAGGTTCATGGGTATTTACTCTAAGACCTTTATTAAAGAGATGTGAACACTCCAGATAAGGAACTAACAGCAAAGCAAAGAACTGTTCTATACAAGTCTGCTTTGGTGAACAGATGAATCTATAATAGTTATAGACAGGAGCATAGACTTTGCATTTTTTTAAAAGCCCACCACATCATGGGTGAAGACTTACAAAAGGTACATCCCTGGAACTCCCTTCCCAGCACTCTGGCAGCTCCATCAATCCCACTACCTCCTCCTCTAGAAATTGTTCACTAATTATAAATGTTTAAGAAGGAGCCTTAGTTCTTCCTGAGAACAGCAAGCTGTACTCATTTCCCAAGTTTTAGGAGCCACCCTCTTCTTCCAGGAGGGGATAATTCAACTTAGAAAATTGCTTCAATGGCTGTACTATATCTGAACTGCTTCTTCTGTGAAATGGGCATGGTCCTAATGCCTGGCTTCAAAAAGAGTATCTAGGTCAACGAATCTGAACAGATATAAAGCACAGAGAAGACCCATTTACAGAATTTCTAACTCACCAGGTGTCAGACCCTTCCCAGAGTATATTTCTAATGGCTGACTTCCAGGCTGTTGTCCTCTCCATATGTACTTTTCTCCCTTCACCTTGAATCGATGGGGAAGTCTCTGTGTAGCCTTGCTCTCAGGCAACTTGAAAAATTGATTGTTTTCATAATTGCTTTAATTTCATTCTGTTTTCCCATCACTCTCATCTGTCTCTCTCCTGTTTCCTCACCACAATCCGGATCTCCTTTGAAATAGATAATATGCTTTATAATAAAAACTGAAACATTCCCAAACTCCACATTAATAATACAAGTAGCCATCAGAGGTGGTGAAATTTGGAGTCTGATTAGCTCTATCTTGGGAGAAGCACTCAGAAAGTGTGGAAAGCAGGAGAAATGTGGCATGACTTGACCTGAACTGAGGCTCTGGAGTTTTCTTTGTCTTTCACAACACTAAGTTTTAAACAATGCCAATTAATCACATAGCAGCATTTCAGTCATGGGCATTACATTTTAGATAGTATTGCTATTTCCATTGGGAAAAAATGGAGCCTGAAATACAGTACAAGTTCTTAGAATGGAAATCTAGGTATATGTGCTTTTCTCATGAATTCATTGGTCTATGTCTTTTTAAAGTAATAGTAAAATAAAAAGAATATGCTAACTTACTTTAACTGTAGAATTTCCTTCCATTTCCCCCCTTTCAATCAATCCTATCAGTTATTTTAGAAAGACAGGTATTTTCATGTTTGTACACATTGCATGTATGTATGCATTCATGTCTAATTTCTGTGTTAAAGTGTGTGTTTTCATGTGTGCACATGCGTCATGTGGATGCCAGAGGTCAGAACTGAGGGTCTTCCTATATTGTTCCCTACTTTTTTAAGACAGGGTCTCTCACTGAACATGGGGCTCACTGATTTAGTTAGACTGCTGGCCAGCAGATCCTCCTCTCTTTACCTTTTCATCACCAGAATTGAGGTATGTGACTCCAAGAGGGATTTTTAGGTTGCATAATAGGAATTCAACTCAGGACCTCATGTTTATGCAGCAAACACTCTACTGGCAGAGCCATTTTCCAGGCTATTTTCATACTCATTTGTATATTATATGTAATGTGAAATAAGATTCATGGGTGATAAACATGGAAGTGGCTACTAAATTCACACTGTATAAACATGAACTGAGCTGCCACTATGCAAAATTAATCATAAAATTTTAGCATAGATGCTCAATATAAGCACAATAAAATATCCTGAATAAAAGTCACCATCCTCAGATGAAGTCAGGACATCACATGCACTTAGGTACCTGTGAATAAATGTGGTTAAGTGTGTTTCTTTATACCGACAACCAGAGCATATGAAGTTAATTTTAAGACTGAAATTAATTATCCCTTAGGCTACAACAATTGTTTCATGTAGTTATAGAACCCAGGAAGTCTACTAAGCAAGCCCTCTATTCTGAAGTTGTATCCTCAGTTGCAACCATTAAAAGGCATTCCAAATTAACTAACTTTTTGGTGTTTAGGGAGCTATATAAAAATGAGCACTATTGTATTTTCCAAGTTATGAAATAATAAGCACCAAAAGATATGATATGTCACAAAACTTATTTGTGATTTTGTTCCTTTAAAACGTGTTTTGTGGAAATAGTTCTAAATAGAAAAGGGCCTGCTTATTTGTTTTTTAAGGAATATTATTTTTTTTAAATAGAGAGTTAACAACTTTAGCAAGAATGTAAATCTGAACTTTTTAAAAAGAGCATCATGAAACCTAAAGAAGTCTGGACACAGTGGTTCATACCTTTTACCCCAGCACTTAGGAGGCAGAGGCAGGAGGATCTCTGTGAGTTTGAGGCCAACATGATCTACACAATGAGTTCCAGGACAACCATGACTATACAAAGAGATCCTGTCTCAAACAACAACAACATCAAAAGAAAGAAATATAAAATAAACAACTGATTTGTTCCTCTGAGAACAGCAAACATGAACATTCTTTTTCATGATATCCTAAGATTACATTCTTCTTAAATATCAAGAGATCTCGTAAAACAGAAGCAAAGTGTGAATGTTTATAGTATTTCATGACACTACAGTTGAGTGCAGAAAGGAAAGGGTGGGTTCTGCTCAGGGCCAAAGAGGATGCCATTTGCATCAGTGAGAAATTGAGGTGTGCTAACATGAGTGTTTTGTATTGTTTTCACATTGCCTGGAGGGGGATTTCACTTCTCTCTATGCTTGTTTTAATAGCAAATTTGTTCATGATATAGGTACTGATCGTGAAAACTCACAAAACGTAAACTACAAACCTCAATCAGTGGTAGAAGCAACGTTTAAATTGCGGTTTCCCTGTGCGCAAAAGGCTGACCTTCCCACCTGGATCTAAAGAACACACAGCTTGGCATAATGTCATGGCAGCATTGAGTATGAAACATATACCGGAAAACAATTATGTAAAAGTATTTAATACTCTCTTCCAAATGCCTTGTCAACAAACTTTTGTTTCTCTAATAGTCTCTTGACTTGCATGAAAATATATCAATCTGCCATGTTCTTTTAGGAGCCTGGTCATCGACCTGATAACAACCAACATGAAAAGTCAGCTTTAAAGTTTGGAGCATTTTAAACCATGCTTTCCTTGCCTCGGCAATGCCTCTCGAGAACAATTCTGCCTGGTTGTAGTACATCTTATTAACTTAGGGAAGGGGAGTGGGAGACAGAAGGAGCTGCAGTCTGATTCAAGATGGGAGAGTTAAATAACTTTGCCGACAGAACCAACACATTCATTTCCCCTCCGTACTAAGAATAACTCATATTTATTAGAGTTTTCTAATGGAATGCAATTAAACATTGTCTGCTGCTATGTTTATCCACTCAATGCTTGCCACCCCCAGATAATAGGAAAGAGTCAACTTCCTTCATACATTTTATCATTTTTTCTTTTTACAAAATGTACCCTAGTATCAGCCAATGCTGTTACATTATGCTAATTTATCGTAAATGCTTTTCTTACTTTAGAATATTTCTAGATGACAAAGAGCAGAGCTAGTGACTGTCCCCATTTTCCTCACTGTGCAGTATATGTGACCTATCTAGTACAGTTAATGAACCAACAGAGCATCCTGATCTATAGCATAGCATATAGCTTTGTACGCTGGCGATTTTGCTGTCTTAACTTAGGTTTAGGTTTCTAGGACGGCATTGTATTTCCTTCTCATATTTCCTTAGGTTTGGGGCTGTCAAGTTCTCAGGCTTGTTTCTGATGACCTTCAATTTTGGTTTGTTCTGTTTGCTTGTTTTAAGATTTTTTTTTGTCATACAATATATTTTGATTATGCTTCCCCTCCCTGAACTTGTCCCAGATCCTTGACAGTTTTCAAGAAGCTCTTGGCAGGTATTTTGCAGACTCTTTTGAGTAGGATATGTCTATTTTCAAATTTAGAGAAGGCTTTGGGGTTTTGACGAGGAGGACCACAGAGGTCAATTATCATCTTCCTCAATCATTTACATGCTAACATGGGCCCACGCTGTCACTGCAGTATCACAATTAACCTTGGACAGCTGACTGGGACAGTAGTGTCACATTGCTCAGTTGTGTTAATAGTAACGGTTAACCTGTATTCTTTAGTTTAGATCTGGGATATTTTCCCCAAAGGAACAAATGCTCGGTTGCTAGCATGTGGTAGGGTTTTAGAATTCAGTTCCTGGTGGGAGGCCATGCTCTCAATGGGCACAGCATAGACTCTGTCTTTGTCCTTGGTTTCACTTTCTAGCTTTGGAGTTAATGGCTCTGGTCTCCTCTGTGTGTTTCCTTCCCTCCATGGTGGTGTGGGGGCATCACCATAGGCCAAAAGCCACAGTGACCACAGGCTGAAATCTCCACAACTGTGGCCTCTCATCACCCTTTTCTCTTTATGAGTTTAATACGACAATGTGGTGTTTGCTACTGTAGCATGTTAATCGATTCTTGAAATTCTCAAGCTCCCTTTGTTTCCTATGACACATAACTAACTTTCAGAAGCTATTGCTTTGTGTTTTCATTTGACTGGGGTGGGGGTGGGGTTAAAAACAGGGTTTGACAGGAGAAGCCAAACTGGTGTGGAAATCACTAGGAAGCCCAGGTCGGCCTCTAACACCTAGTGATTCTTCTGCTTCTGACTGCCAAGGGCATGGGTTATGAAAGGAGCCAGGAAGCCTGCCTGACAAAAGGTAGTCTTTTTTAAGTTAAACAAAATTTCAGTCCAGAACCTTGTTAATTAGGCCTCACAGACTCGTGATGCCCAGTGAATTTTAGAATGATCATATGTAGAGATGAAAGAGAAACTACATGAATAAAACATAACGGTTGCATTTATATTGAAGAGGTAACTAAATAAGAAGTTACAAAAAGAGAAATTTCTAAGGAAAAATGATAAGCTAGGACGGAAAGAACTCAATACAAGTAATTATCAGCTTGATTGTTGAAATGCTAGAAGCTTCTGAACAGCTGAAATCTGCTTCACTGTGCAAGTTAAAAATTCAAACAGCTTGAGAGAAATATTTATGAAACGTAAGTTTCAATTTTTCAAAATGTAAAAATGAAAAAAGTCTAGTCAGCATTTTCTAGTACTTTCATTATATATGGTATATGTTGCGGGAGCTCCTTCCGCTCCTTCAGCCAATAGCCGCTGAGATACC
>LOEQ01016717.1:0-12692 GCA_001685075.1 Bramus lutescens | reverse complement strand
AGAGAGAGCATTCCATATAACTCAGTCCGTCTAAATGTGGTACATAACATTACCTGAATAGCTTCAACAAAGAAGAGAAAACATTAGATGAAGTAGACAGAAGATACTTGGCAATGTCAGGGTGGAGGCCAAGAGCACATGTTTTAGTAAAAATTAGAGGACAGGAGTTGATTATTAAGGTGGTTATAGATAAAGTCAGGGTGCCTACACAGGAGTCTCTTAGAGTCCCTCATTTATCAAGTGCATCTGATAAAGAATATTTAGTGTTCCTCCAACAATGATATTTACTCGGGACTATGATTATGGAGCTCATTTTTAAGTGACAGACATTTTCCTACACTGCAGCATTTCCAGGAGATAATTCGTGAACTAATGAGTAACAGTCTATCTTTCTCACTTATGACATTTAAAATCAAGGTGGAGAGTAAGGCCACACTATTACAGTTCAGAGTGTGAATGGAATCTACATAAATTATGTAAAATATTCATTTTCATTTGTTTTTCTTTTATTTTTATAATTATAAGCTATGAAGTAATTTATTCAGCCAGTGCATATTCTGTTCTCTCTTGAATAACAGAATCAGACAGTTGGGCAAAAGAATTGCATTAAAATTAATACTGAAGTGGCCTAAGAGTAGAACACCCTTTTGAGGGAAATTGCAAATGAGCATCACTCTTTCCGTTATCCTTAAAAACATTCATGTCTTTCTTCATGCTGTTAATATTCTGTGGAGAATCTACCTCGACACTTTTCCAGATTAAAGAATGTTAGATCAAGAATCAAAAATTGAAGGCATTTTTATTCAAAATATCAATAATTATAGAACGAAACATACTAGCAGGAAATCCAGGCTGACTAAAGCTGGCTCTTGTTATGCTTTAGTATTCATGGGCGCCATCTCTGCAATTCCACCCCTGCCTGAATCTCCATAGTCCTATTACATTCCATACACTAGCCTGTAACATTTATTTAATTTCCCAGGCTTTCGTTATCATCTGTTCCTTTGGTCTCCAGTTTCCTCTGGCACTATTTGGTTAAACCTATTCCTTCCTCCCTTTCATTCCATTTGAAAAAAATATGCCTAAGCTTCCTTTTTTAGGCAAGATAAAAATGAAGGTATGCACATTCATGTTTGCTTCTAATATTTTAAGTGCATGTTTATTTAGTAAAATCCTTTGATATACTTTCCAGTTAATTGCTATATTTCATAATTTATACTTTTAATCATTTGCACCATTTAAAATGATAAACAAAAGCTACATACCTCCTATATCAGTTCACTCATTATAATAAATGCATTTGAGTTGAACCATACATAGAAAAGAAAAAATACAATCACAAGAACAATTTGAGCTCTTACACAGTAACCACAGTTTGAGAATTATCCACTAATCCATCCTGATTCACTGTATATAAATTGCAAATTTAAATTTGACTGCAGTACCACAAAGAAGTTGCCTACATTTCTTAATTAGGATAAAACATTGCAAAGGATATTAGAAAAAAAAACTACACAACAAAATAAATAACATGTAATCAACATTCTTTTCATTGCATGACAGATATGTGATTAAAATTTTTCTGCTTATCACTTACCATCTGAAAGTGTAACCACTGTTACATCCTCGGTAGATACTCCTGGCCCATAACGGTTATAAGCTAAGAACCGGAGAGTATATTCCGTGAATTTTTTCAGGCCTTCCAGTTTATAAGATAGTCCATCAACCTCTATATTCTGGAGACATAAAATACCGGAATCGTTATTAAGGCAGCACATTAAAGCAGAAATGGCAGCCATTCTGTGCAATCAGTGACTTGGATGTTAGACACTTGCTCATAGAAGCAACTCTATCCCTTTAATGAATTGCTGTAAAACCATCCTTGAGTCAGACACTCCCCTACTAAAGTCTGAGCTACTGTGAAGACTACGTGTTAAAACATCACCATGTGATTTTTATAGTCATTAAGTTTCGATCCGTTTAACACCGCCCAGAACACTGAATAGTATGGGTTATTCCACTCCAATTGAAAGGACACTGATTCATTCCCGTGCCTCACACTAAATAATTCAGCAAGAAATCACAGATTGTCATTTACTTGATGAGATATACCCATAGATACCAAACTCTCTGACACTCTGGCACAGGTTTTGTGTCCCCGAGTGCTGTGGTGGAGATTGTAAGTTACCCTTCCTACTTCACAGCTGCAGTGGGGAGCTACGGAAGGCTGAGGTCAATACAGAAATCAGAGCCAGTGCTCGCCAAAGGAGCTGTTGTTTAGTTTTACATGATGACTCCCAGACTACCACTATCAACACTGGGCAATATGCCTCTTCAATATTTTGAAACAAGCTGCAGAGAGGCTTGTATAAAATTGAGTGGGGAATACAGTTTACAAGTCAGAGCTACTAGTGACATGGAGACAGCCAAGGAAATAAAGCAGAATTACTGATTACATAAGAGCATCCAGCCAATACTGTCCTAAAAGATAGCTAAGAAGTAGACCTGAAATATTTCTAATTAAATCTCTGGCAAATTTGTTTCCAATGGCAAGTCCTCATCAGACATTTTACATGGAATCATGAAAACCATTCTATGCTTGGTAACCTCTAAACAATAACCTATGATCACTTTCTCTCATTCTTAACTTTTCTCTCTATATGTATTTATATCTTTTCCACTCATAGGTGATAATTTGGAGAAATCTTAATAGTTGTGCATATGACTATACAATACATCATTAAATGTTTTACGTTTTACTTGTTCATCCACATACTAATTTCCTGGTACTTTACTTGAAAATTTCATTCCTCTCATTTTTAGATTTCTATTAAAACCATTATTTTAAATGTAAGAATCGAACAAGGTTGGGGAGAGTAAGCTTCTAAGACTAAGTTCAGAAAACAGTTGGTCACAGCATGAGGGTGAAGAGAAGACAGAATAGCATCCACCATCTAAGAGTGGAAAGAACAGCTTGGACTAGGCCGCCAAGCACAAAGCAAATCGCTCTTAAATTGAGTAATGTAAAGGAATATCTCTGGGAACAGGATATGGCAACCCATCCTGGACCAAGGTACTGCAGCCAACGTCCAAACTAGCACTCTCATTATGAACTCCGCCCTATTGTCTTCTACCTCTTTCATCATCACAGTAAAATGAAACAGTTTAAGAATTTCCAGCAAAAGTCCTTGGAACCAACCAGTTATTCAACGATCATGCTAAGTAATGAACTCCTTCAGGCTCTGGCAAGGTCCCTGTGTCTTTGTCCCTAGAGACATCCAGGGGATGGAAGGCATGCAGCTCCTTTTATTACTCACCTGCTCTTTCCCTGTGGACACCTCAGTGCAGAACAATCTATAGCCTTGGACTGGACCATTTGCATAGGCAGGGGGTTCCCATGTAATAAGAATTGAGGTAGGTGAGGTAGATACAGCATGCAGGTTTTCTACAGGCCCTGGAACTTGCACTGCATATAAAAGAAATTTATGCAGATAAGACATGTTGCTTCCTCAAAACAAACAAATATGTACTCTGTGTAGCTTAAAACAATTAAAGGAATCTCCACTGTTTCCAGATTTCTATGGGATAATAATGTTAATATATAACAAAAAATAGAGTAATGAAACTTTTGTAATCACTTAATTTTGTTTCAAGGGAAAGGTTATATAAATTGAATTGCTCATTTTTATAATTAATGACAGAAAGAAGTAAGACTCTTAATCTAAACTTTTAACTAGAAAGGTTTCCACTTTATTAGTAGGCTTTTGCATATGTATTGCTAGTATCTACAGGAGGAAAAAGAAAATGCAATAGCAACTTTGATTATGATTTTTATTCAAATAAACAACACACATAAGCATAATTCATTATATTGTCTTAAATCAGCAGTTTATTATGTATCTGATTCTCGGTCCTTTGACTTTTTGTAAATGATTTCATTTTCAATTTACCTTTTTGATTTTCTCTCATTACTATTACTTATTAAAAAGCAAATCATTTGTTTACTAATGAATTTAGATAGCACACAACCATTTTTCTTAATTAAACACTTCTGTTCAGTTGTGTTTGTAGAGTCAAAGATTTTCAGATTTTTCTGTAGTAAAGGCCAATATTTCTCTCTGGGTTTGCATTTAATATTTTGACAGGCAAGTAGATTCCTACATTTTATGATCCATGATTCACTATTGTCCTCAATTATTTGGGATTCAAAGTTTTCCAGAGGTTACTGTAAAGATTTTCTTTATGTTACATCATTTGTCCCTGTAACCCATCTGTACATTTATTTGAAACTTTCTTTTTTTCTGGCACAGCATTGTCCTGGATTTTCTTGATTTGGTCCTCATTTTAAAATCAGACTGTGTTCTTAATCCGTCTGATTCTTTTCAACAAGTAACTCTGGTATTGAAAACAAAGTTTTTCATGTAAAGTGTTTTCATTACTGTTTGGGTGTCAACACCTCTAGGTTCTTTTGGTGAAGAGTGATAATGAAATCTGCCTATAAGCATACATATATACATATTTATTCATGATATTTATATGCATGTTTACACATGCATGTACAGCACATATTCATTCCCATTGTGGTCTTTTTAGAGGTATTTCATTACACTGAGCATTTTTCTATGACAGTGTTCTACTCTGTACACACAATTTAAGAGACACTGCTGTCAATCAGAAAATAACAACTGTATCACAGTTTATAGAATATAAATGGAATTGTGTTTTAAGAAAGTCGGGGGGAAAACATCAAGAAATACAGCAAAACATGTACACCGATGCCCAACTCTTTGTAATAGATCAGCATTTTAAAGAATAATAGTAGAAACAAAAGTGACATATGATTTGTGAGTACTTAAGTATTTATATGAACAACAAAAATATTTAAAGAGTGCTCCTTTCTGAGTTACAATATTTTGTTCCTCAGATGAGAAAAAGAAAAGACGGGAGCCAAACATGGGAACTAGTGATTTGGTTACAATGTGAGCGAAACAGTCAGTACTTAGGATTTTAAGACAGATTTTTAAGAGCTAGGTCTTGGTTCTCCAGGACAAATTAAATCTGGGAACCCTGGAGACTCACATGTGTGTACTAGAATGAAAGAGTAAATGGTTGGTTTCTGCTCGGTTGTCTCACAAAATGGGTTGGTTGGAAATAAATAATCCAATTGCATTAAGGTTTCAGTCAGTTGATGTTTTTTTTTTAAAAAATCAGATCCATTAGGTGTTAGGTGACAACGCTGCAGAAAAACAAAGTATTAAAAGTGATGCTACACATTTCCTGGGATTGTAAGTATGGCTTGAAACGTTAGGAATCACTCCTCTTGTCCAGAGCAGGGCACGTGAGAACTGGGAAAAGCAAACTACAAAAGTCTTTTGAACAGGACAGAGGTTGTGCAGAGAAAGGAGAGGGGCGGTGCATATCCATATATCACTCATTGAAAGCAATCAGTGAAACCATTGAGTTTATAGGAAGCCGAAAGAATCATTGAGGCTTGGGAAGCAAGAAGATGAGATATGTCAAACTCATAGCCATTTCACACGGGTATCATAAAAATTATACTCTAGGGTTAGATACAGTTCATGATGGTGCGGCGAAGCCCTGAGTATGAAATGAGTCTATTGTTCTATATGATCTTAAGTGCTGCTACTTGGTGTCATATGGTTTCCTGTGAAATTACTCAAAATACTGTCTAGATTCTCTAATAATAGAAGCAATCAAGTCAACAGTTTCTGCACAAAGCTTGCTACACAGGAATTGTTTTAGAAAGTTGTATCACAGGAAAGACCTCAGGTAAAATTACCAATCCTACCATTAGTGAATAATGTTTAAAGTGAATCATGTCATATAGTCATTATTGATTAGAGAATACAATGTTTAGTTAAAACAAGTGATTGCCGATACCTATAGAAGCCTGGTTGGAATATGTATCTAAGAGTGCATGTGAGCCTGTGCGCTTTGTAACTGATAGTTATGTGTCTTAAATGCTGTTGGTTATGGAATATCAGGTCACTACTACCCTCATTTGGACCTAGTAGCCATGGATAGTGCCAGCCCCGATCATTTATTCATTTGTTGTATTGGTCTATGTTGCTAATGGTTGTAGAAGACTGCTCAGGAAAAACATTGGTATGGACTTTCCAAGAAGATTTACTAGATACCAGAAGTGCTGGAGACCACTCAGAACACGTGCTTGACCCGCTGCTAGACAACAGAGAGCATTGGCTTTGCTCTGGTGATCTCAGTTCTAAGTTGTCTTTTGTCTTAAAATATAATTGATGGGTTTATAACACAGGAAGAATATAACTGATAATCTCATTAATTAAAATTCAAACATCATAGCCCTACATATTTGAGTATACTTGTATATCAAAGATTAAAACAAATTAAAAATAGTTTTCAATAAAATTCCAAAACTCTGAGAGTAAAACACTACCTTTAAGATGTTTTTCTAAATATCACTTTCCCTAGTGTCAACACACTGAGATCCAGTTAATTTTAAAATGTTAATTAGTCATAAAAGTGCTATAAATTCAGATTCAAAAATTTCATAGTAATTTTCCTTTTAAACTATAGCCCTATTTATATATGTGGATAATACATTGTTTCTTGTGAAGTATAGACATATATTTATATATACATGAGTAATTATACATATGAATAATTTTATTTATATTAAGGTGCTTATTTCGAAGAGACGTTGAAATGTAATTGTTGTGGTAGAGCATGTGTGATATGTGCATATGAGCTGCAAAGAAGAGAAAAACTAAAGGGGATACTCACAGATGTTCAAAAACCAGTATTAGATGTGAAATCAATACAGGTAACAGATTCAGCCTTCCATTTCATTACATTCTTAGTATGTCAGTCAAGAAACTTAATGGTTTTAACTGCTCATCATTCCCAAGATGTGTTTAATAGCCTCTACTGATCCCCTCGGACAATAATTTAGTGGCACACTGCATCTAATTTCTCTCCATCTCAATTTGAGTTACCTATTTCTTCAAATAATGAAGTGACTTCACGAAAGAGGAATAATCCATGCAAGTAACTCATCAATCAATGTCAGTCTAACCAACTACAATTTAAATTTTCAATATTGCATTTCAGTAGAAATCTTTGTAACACCTGTGTCTAAGGACAAGTTAAATACTTACCGTGCAGTAAATGAAATCTATGAGATGTCACTCTTTGCCTTGAGAACAGAAATCTGTGATTATATATGGATATGTCTTTAATAGGATAACAGAGCATGTTATAAAAAGACCTTGTTGTATATTGACCTTGAAGTGATATATTAGTCAAATCTTTAATAAAAGCAATCGCATGTGATACCATCAATTTGAGGATAGGATGTGCGGGAGAGGAAAGTATTGAGGGGAGAAAGGAAGAGGGGAGGAAAGAGGGAGGAAAGAGAAAATAGAAAAGAGAAATGGAGCCATGGTTTAACAAACTACAGAAAAGGTGATTATAGATGGCAGGATGACAGTCAGAGAGTATGCTACTCTTTATCCTTATCTGACTTTGTTGAGCATCTTGAAGTGACTCTGCTCTTAGATGCAGTGTGTCAAAACTGGAAATTCATAATTGAAGGTGTGTCAGCATAGTTTCTGTCATCTGGGTTCATGATTCTGTCAATGTTAATAACTAATGTGTTAGGACACCCCAGGCTGATTTTCATTCTAAAAAATCAGTGATTCGGTGCCTTAAAATCATAACTACTGATTGCTAATTATGTTAGGATGTGAAAATGATGATGGTTTCCCCTTAGAGACATCTACAATGTTTACTTATTATTATCATTAGTATTATTGTGAGTGTTTGCTATCATGTATGTATGTGTAGCATATGAGGGCCTGCTACCCTTAGACATCAGAAGAAAGCATTTCATCTCCTGAGCCGTGGAGTTTCTGGGCTACCATATAGGTGCTATGTAGGGAACCTGCGTCCTCCACAAGAGCAGTAGCTGCTCTCAACAGCTGAACCATTTCTTGAGAACCATATTAAACTTTCAATCAGAGAGTAGTGTTTATAAATTTGCTATTTTTTTTACCATAGATCTTTTTCACATTTTCAATTATGAGCATTTTGGTTCATCTGGTTAAATCCAGTAGTGTTTTAAGTTTTGCATTATGTTCTTGAGCAAGAAGTAAGTCATTGAACATATGGACAGTTACTCCAGATATTTATTTTCCTTTCACTTACATCTCTGCACTTTTCTGGCTACAATGTGCATTCCTGAATTCCCAAAGCCATTACTATTATTATTACTATTATTATTACTTTAGACTGACTGTTCTAACTTCTAGAAAGTTTCAATAATCTATTCCAAACAAGAATATGATCTAAGCGTTCCAAAGAAATGCTTTAGGAGGATAAAGACATGCCACAGACTAAGAACGCTGAATGAGCTGATATTTCTCAGCCATTACACTGATGGTTCACAGCAGGAAATCTGAAATGGAGACAAATGTTAGTGTCAGTGAATATGCAGTTCAGCATCTGAATATTTAAAGATTTTTCTTTTAAATGACTGAAAAGTACAATGAGTTCTAATGTTCCAAAATTGTCAATTTAACAGCTATCACTTTTAAAGGACAAAAGAAATGCCTGATTTTGAAAAAAAATAAAAAGGCATTATATGTGCTGTCATTCAAATAATGACCTATAAGTCATCTACCCTCTAATGGGGACAAAAATTTGGAGATGATTCTCTTTATCTGCTTAATAATTCACATGTGATCTGGGATGAGCTTTAAAGATGATAACATGAATGTAAGCAGTCGTCTGCAGTGATCTGAATGGATTTTGCCCACAAAGCTCATGTCCTATAAGGAGAAATTTGTACTCCAATGGTTTTCTGAAAGAATGTTTTACATGCAAGTCATTTCTAAAACTACTCACAGTTATTGATAATAAAGTACATTCTTTGATTGCCTTTTGGTTCTTTAATCCTGTAGTTAACAGCTCCAGTGATATTTATATGAAATCTGTTTCTATTCTTTATGAGTAAAGCAACATCAAAAAGCCTACTGGCAATGTAATTATCACTATAATGAATCTTGACTAAACTATACACATTTAGGAGATATGATGGTAGTTTGGCAAGGAGGAAGCAAAAAAAATGTTGGATATATTTCTAGGAAGATACCACAGGAGTGTTAAAGGTTTTGCTTGAGATAAACAATTATTATCCCTTCATTTGCTTTTAGTTTCAATAGGCACCTTTTTGTTAATACAGGATGTATTCAACAGTGTCATTGTATATGCAAGTATTCATAAACAATATACAGATACAGCTGTATAAAATAAACATAATCTGTGACATATGTCTGCCATATAACTTATGTATTACTTGAGGATATGCAAGTATATGTGGTTATCTGTTACATATATTATAGTTGAATATAAACAACCCTACTGAGTTACAGAAAAGTTGAAGTAGTCTAATAATTATACTGATTAAAAGGAGTGATCTCAGGATAAGATACTGCTTGGAAGATCCTTGAACATTTTCACTAAGACTGCAAACTGCTAACATAACCTCAAGAAGCATATGAATTTATTGATTCAATTTTTAAAACAATGTCAAGAAATGAAATGTGTGGTGGAGATT
This sequence comes from Bramus lutescens, assembly GCA_001685075.1. Lineage (NCBI taxonomy): Eukaryota > Metazoa > Chordata > Mammalia > Rodentia > Cricetidae > Bramus > Bramus lutescens. The sequence goes on along the minus strand of LOEQ01016717.1, from coordinate 3,079 downwards.
CTTGAGTCTGTGTTGGAGTTCTCAAACATGATTTTTTATTTAACACCTGTCTTTTGTTATTTTTTGATATGAATATTTAGTGCGCTTGTCTGTACACCATGGGCATACCCAGTGCCCAGTGAAATCAGAAGAGGGAATTGGGTTCCCTGACATTGGAGTTAGAGAAGATTTACGCTGCCTGGTGGGTAAAGGGAATGGAACCCAAGTACTCTGAAAGAGCAGCCAGTGCTCTTAACCACTGAGGCACCTCTCCAGTCTCTAAGATTGCAACTCATTTACACTGAGTATAGAGAAGTTAACTGTTTTGTGATGTAGAAAAATGAAGCCCAACATTAAAAGTTGAGAGCTTATGCTAAGTTTCAAATAAAGTGTTTGTTTTAACAAATCTCATGCGACATTTATATGTCAGTGGCTTCTTGAGGTTATACAAACCTCAAGATGATGCTGACCTTAATGCATCACTCCAGATAAGATGGGTCTATTTATTTAGCTATAAAGGCCCTCTGACTTTGATTTTAATTTAATTTACGTACTTTATATTTTGTTTTTCTGTGCTTTCTGAAGAATATTTTATGGTATTTTCGAGAAATATATCAAAACATAGTAAACAGGCACAAGATATTTAGATATTTAAAAGAAGCCCTTATCGTAAATGTGAGGAAGAATGGTTAAGCATATAGCAGGTCGAGAATTCAAGCTAGCAATTGATGTGTAGTTGTCAGAGATGAGAAAATAGACTCTTTGTCAAAACCTATTGCTGAAAAATGGTTAAAGATTTAAGATTTTCATTGGTGGAAAAATACAGTGCTTAAGGAAGACAGAAGAATTTGATGAATCAGGAAATAGTAATATGAAAAGATTTGATGGGTAATGTATGGCGGTGACCTTTCTAGAACAAGCTGGTAAGGGGGACAGCTGACACATCCTCAGACAAAGGCTTCAAATGATGACAACTTCAAATAAAACTAGTATGAGCAATTCCAATGGGAACTAAATAATGACAGAGGCTCATCACACGGTGAGGACACAAGGTACTTTTTCATAATGTATGAGACTGCCATTAAATTGCTGCTTTGTTTGGTTGCATGCCATAAGCAACTAAAATTTTGCTCCACCGGTTTTACCAAAACAATGAGTATCACTCATGACACCCAAAGACGTATCAACGTCCAACAACTTTTTTTTTCAAAACGATCCTCTACAATTCAATTTGAGTCAAATATTATGGCACTTGGAATGCTGAGGCAGGAGGATTATGAGGTCAAACCTACCCTTGTGCCGAACCTCTAAAAAATCAAATATGAAAAATGTTCATATTTGTTCACAAAAAATGTATTATGAAAATAATTTTCTGAGAAACTGAAGAACTTGAGTCATTTCAAACAGAAATCATGCAGAGTGAACACTGACACTTGGTTAACTGCCAAAGAGTCAAAGTGTCGGGAGCCAAACACCTGAATCCTAAAGTGAAATCCTTTCTGCTGCTTAATAACAGTGTATCACAGAGTCAAGGCACACATATACTATGAACATGACTTTTATCAGTGTCGCATATAAATATTTAAATGCAAATAATCATATAAAAGCTGTTAAACAGAAAAAAATCTAAGTAGCTAGTAGATAATGTCACTGCTACCAGAAACAGAGTTCTTTGTTCATTTCCAAATTTCTGTTACCTTCCTAGACAATTAGAGAAAAATATACTTTTTCTTCCTAGTTCCTGGACTGTATGAAGAATTTGAATAAATGTTATATATGAAGGGAAGTTAGTTCTGTACTTAAAAAATGTCTACCAGGACATTGAAGAAATCCTTATCAGAACTCCGTTTATAAATCTCACCTGGCAAAGACACACTCTCGTAAAAGAGCAGAATTTTGTCTACATATTAAAATTGAGACTTGCCACTTTCTTGTATACACCCACATAGAATTTCTTTCACTGTTTTATTTCTGTAATAGGCAGAGGCCAAGTTATTGTTCCATTCCTATAGACACACCACAGGTAGAATATTCAGGAAGTCTATTTCCTGGTTTCTGCTTGCTTCACACTGATCTGAGACTTACATATCCTTCAGGTTCATTTTCTGCACACAAAATCTCTGCTCTCTATAAATAGATAAGTACCAGAGAAGCAGGTGTCTTCAGCTCATGCCCAACCCAGAGTGTTTCCCATGGCGATAATGTACCTAAGTCCCCGTTGCCTTTTGCGAAGTTGGTTTGTTCTGTGGGCAGTGAGAGGAATCGATACCTGATATTTGTAGGTTTAATGGAGCTATAAAGGACATGTATAGATTTCTCTTATAAAAGAACCCCGTTACCATTTGTTAGAAGAGAAGGAAACAACAATCTTTTCCAGACAACTAAGAGAACAGATTTTTCTACGTGACAACAAAAAGATCCTACCTTGAAAGATACAATCTCTTTGAGGAAGCAATTTACTGTTTCTCTATTTGAGGCCTTTATATGCTCAGCAACTGCCTAGAGTAAACTGGTTGGTTTTGGAAGTAGTATAAATTAAGAGAAAAAAATTAGAAATCTGTTCTCTTAACGTAAGTTTTACAGAAGTCAGAGGTCCAGACAACCCTGATGCAGCATATGCCAGAAGGTCCCATCCAATTAATATTTGATAACAAAGACTAGTAGAAGTATGTATACCCTCAGGAGTCAGGGAGTCCTAGGTCCAAATCAATAAACGTCTCTCAGACTATATGGACAAGGTCAAGACTTTTAAGGACTTTGAATTTGAATTATCTTATTTTATATGATTGAGTTCATATAGATCTTACCTTGCTGTAAAGATTAATAATGATTTATTCATAGTTCATAACAAAAATAAAATTCTTTCTAAACATTTAACTAAACTGTATAGTATGCCTTGGACTATGATTAATGGTTGGGAACACAGTAAAATATTTCCAAAAGAATAACAATCCATGGAGGCAATAGGAAGTACAAAGAATCAAGAACAAGAGTCCAAAATGGGTGGAGTGTTAAAATTGTTGGAGGGTAAACATATGAGGTCTTAAAAGCCTGTGCATTTTCTCTCCTTTAAGACTCACGAATTTTTGGCATCTTGTAC
>LOEQ01016716.1:0-12692 GCA_001685075.1 Bramus lutescens | reverse complement strand
GAAGAGGCTAGATATAATGGGCCAGGCAGTGTTTAAATGAATACAATTTGTGCTATGTTATTTCGGGGTATAAGCTAGCTGTGCAGGAGCTGGGCCGGACGAAAAGCAGGCTCACTCCTCAATCACTACAAACTTTGGCTAATGGCTGGAGTAACTGACAGATCATTTTCAGAGTCAGGAAAAGTTTTCAAAACTGTCTTACCGTGTCTTAGAATGATTTGACAGTCTTTTTTTCTTATATCCTGTTTGTCCTGTCTGGACATTGTGCATTTTGTCAGTGGTCAATGCATGGGCAGTTTCTTGCCCAAAGGCCAGTTTTGCCAAGAAGAAAACAAGCTCCAAGTGGAGTGTCTTTGGAGCTCAACATTCTCAGAAATAGATTGGTGCTGCCAGGAACAATCCTGTCGCATGTCAACATAAGCCCTAAGTTATTTAAATGTCATATTCTACAGCACTTTGAATTGGTTGAAGATTACCTATCTATGCAGAATACAATCTCTATGTATCTAAAGAAACTGATTAGTCTAACTGTAAGTATGGCAAACATGGATGACTACTGACCTATAATTCTTAATACCTATACAACTTAAAGAATAAGACTTCATATTAGAATATTAAACAAACTTTAAACAACTGCACAACAAATGAGGACAATGACCCCAAAATGTAAACATTGTACAAGTATTTTGATTAGACATATACATGTACATTACAATATGATAAATATATCCTAAAATTGTATCAATATACAAAATGTCTTAAGTAGATGTAGAAGCATGAATGCATACAATATGGCAAAATAACTTTGCCTAGGTATACAAATATTATTGACAAAAATAAGAACATATTCAGTATAATTTAAATTTCTATCAATATGTAAGAATCTATACCAATGTAAATTGTCTATAAATAATAGCTCACAAATATTCACTCTATTACCTACTATTATTATCCATGTGAGTAAGCTCCCACTACTCTATTATCCCATCCAATTTCACTTTTAAGCTCAAAGAGATCCCTGAGCCTACATAATTCCCCTGCAAGCCTATCCCAATTATAATCAAACCCTAAATGATGTCCCTAACCCTGAGGACAAACTTTGGTGGGAGAGGGGACATCATTTTCTAGAATTACTTCCATCTGGCATGGGGACAATGTTCTTTCTATGGGATCCTGTGAAAGTAAAATACTAGTTAAGTTTCAAGATTACTGTCTGGTACTCAGTAAGATTTTTCTGAGGTTCTTATTTGGAATTCAGGCCAGAATGTTGTAAAAAGGTGCACCATTTCAGCTAAACAAGTTGGAACCATTTTTGAGTAGCTAGAACTCAGAACAGGATTGTTGTTGTTGTGGGGCTTCATCTTCTTCCTGGAAATTTCAAAGATTACTGGAGGAAAATTCATTGTTGATTATGGAAAACTTAAGTATTATTTATAGATATATATTCAATGAAAGTTATGATAGAGACAAAAATAGGTATGGAGAAAAGTATTTTTTTTCTAAATCCTTTCTTCTTTCTGTCCCATTCCAAGGCTCTTGACATGAAACAGAAACTCTGAATTTTTATTTAACAACATGCTTGGATTTAGAGAAGGACAGAGCCATTGTCCAACTCCAAATCCAGCTTTGATTTTTAAGTGAATCATGACTATTATTCTAGTTTATGTTTAGAGATTCTTATTCTCAGATTACTTGACCTCATAAGTCATAATTCTCTTTGTTTAGTGATCCTATCTGTACATTTATCTTTTCCTCTTTAGGGCATCTAGATGAGTATTTTCCTGTTATCCCAACAGCTGGTTGTAGACTGGAAATGTCTCCTAACAATATTTGAAAGCCATTAAGAGTATGCAATTGGTCTCTCCTAATTTGTGCCTTTTGTGTTCTAATTTTCTGTAAACCTATTTTATAACCTAGGTAATTAACAGAATCTCCTCTCTGAAGATTTTCAGGAGCAATTTGTAATCCCCATTTTGGAAAAACTTTCTTTACATCTTCAAACATTCTTTCTAAAGTATCTATGTTTGAATTAAAAAGCAAAATGTCATCTAAGTAATGGTAAAGTATAGATTTAGGGAATTTTTAAGTATTATTTACAATGGGTGACTTACAAAGTATTGGCAAAGGGTAAGGCTATTGAGCATTCCATGTGGAAGGATGGTCCACTGGTATCTCCTAGTAGGCTAAGAATTATTATAAGTAGACACTGTGAAGGCAAATTTTTCTCTGTCCTTTTCTTGAAAAGGTATAGTGAGGAAACAATCTTTTCAAACAATAACTAAAAGAGGCCATACTTTCGATAATAGAAAAGACAGAGAAATTCCAGATTGTAGAGGGCCCATAGGTTGAATTACCTTGTTGACAGCTCTTAGATCTGTCACTATTCTCCATTTGCAAAATTTCTTTTTAACAACAAATACAGGAGAATTCCAAGGGCTGGTTCATTCTTCAATATGGTGAGCATCTAGTAGGTCCTGTACTAGCTGTTCTAAAGCCTGCAGTTTGTCTTCTGCTAACGGCCACCGTTTAACCCATATTTGTTTCTCAGTTAACCATTTTAAAGATAGGGCCTTTGGTACCTCTAAGGGTTTGCTAGTTGCTTTGTGTTCTTGTACAGCATGTATGGCAGGTGACATTTGTGTTAGTACCTTATAACATTCTTCCCAGAATTATAAGTTTCTTGGACTGCAGGAATGTTAATCTGGGTATTGCATTAATGCAGTAGGTCACAACCCCATAGATTCACTACAATATTAGCCACATGCAGCCTCAGCTTTCCTCTCTGTCCTTATGGCACTATGGATTTAACCCATCTCATGCTTTCTTTCACTTGAGATAGGGCTTCAATTCCTAGTAATTGAATATTTCCCTTTTGAAGAGGCCAATTTGGATGCCAAGATTCTGGAGTAATGATACATCCACACCCGTGTCTATCAAACCCACAATTACAGAGCCATTTATACCCACTCTTAGCTTTGGTCTTTGATCATTTGCCAGAATATGCATTTTCTATTTCCCATTGGAATTTTTGATTCATCCTCCATGTTTATTCCATCATCAAGAACAGCATGGCTTTTCATACAAGGCTCTGGATTTTTTAAATTTTCTTGGTAAGACCTGTCCTCCACAGTGACTGGGGATGACTGGGCCACTTTTGGCTTGGGGGCCTGCAAAAGGACCCCCAAGGAGTTTCCTGATGGTATAGGGTTGCCTTGTCTGTCTTTTGTCTGCCTTTGCCACACCTTCTACATAATCCATAAGGTTGCCATTCCCAGAGGAAAAAAATATTTCTATGAATTCCTTGTCTACAAACCCTTCTCGGATGTCTCATTCTACAGCAATTAAAACATTTGGCATTTTTGTATCTCCTCATACCTTTGGAGATTGCTTCTCCTACCCAAGATTCAGTATTATAATTAAATGTCTCAATGTTCATTTTATGCAGGATCCATTCATCCATTGGACCTTTAAAGGTCCATGTATCTTTTTGCATTCTGAGTTGACATTTTCAAAAACCGAAGATTGAATAAGTAGTCATCTAGCATCTGGGTCTGTTACTCCTATTTGTACAGCCTTAGTTAATCTTTGTAAAAAGTCACTAAGGGGTTCTCTCTGGCCCTGTTTAACCTTAGTATATATATATATGATTCAATTCATTTTCCTAGTTCTTGACTCCTGTCCCAAGCATTTACGACCTGCTTTATGGCATAGGGACAAGATTTGTTCATCTTAAAGGGCTTGAGCCAGTGGATCAGCTTAAGTGTCCTCACCAAGAATTTGATCTTGGGAAGTCTCAAGTCCTTTTGCTTTTCACTGTAGTTCTAAAATGTTTGCCTCTTCCCTGAAATAACATTTACACATCAGTTCAGGCCCATCATCCAGGACTGCTAAAATTAACTGAAGCCAGTTGTGTGGAGTGACCTTAATGCTCGAAGCCCATGTCTTTATCATTTCCCAAACAAATGCAGAATGCAAGCCATTAGTTACTACTGCTTGCTTAATTTCTTTTAGATCTTTATTCCTTTAGTATTCATCTACCTTCTTTGGATCCTTTTGGGCCTTTAGAACTTGATGCTTTATCAGAGTAAATTACAGGATAAGAAGCTAAAACCCTGGATAAGTCATCTCTGACAGCTACTGGCAATGTTAAATCCTGTCCTTATGCCTTCCTTCTTTACTCATCAACTCCAATAATTTCCTCAATCAACTCCAATAATTTCCTCAATTATTTCAAATCTTTTTACTACTGTCTTTTGTAAAATCTGAATCTTCTGGCCTGTATTTATTTCTAGTTATTTCATTGAGGCACCTAGCTTCTGTTCCTCATTCAGCACATGTGATTCCAAGGTCTGAAGTTTTTCCTTTAAAGATAACACCTCTTCCTTGAACATTATTTGGATAGTATGTAGACTGCCTTCCTGGAGAGATACTCTATCTGCTAACCTATCATAACTTTTAAACAAATTTTGATTGTCAAATTCAGCAGTATGAATTCTTTCAGAAAATTTCTCAGTACCTTTTGACATGTATTGAATTTTGTCTGTCAAATTAATGCTATCCTTTTCAATAGTATTGATTTTTTCAGGTAAATTTTGATTTTCGGTTATATTAATCCTGTCAGCTAGCTGTTCATTATTAGTCTGTAAAGACTGTATCCTTTCTAAAAGTGCCTCATTCTTGGCTCTGTTATAAAATCATTTTCTTAAGGATATAATATGAAGAAAAAATAGAATTCTAATATCCAATAAATGGATGTATCACAATAACCATATAAGCCTTGCAGAATACAATCTTTAGTATCAGCAAAAAGGTTACTAAAATTCTCAATGATAATGTTGCCAGCAATTATATAACTATCAGGTTTATTGATTTATTAATTAATAAAATAGTTACCTGTGTTATGAAGTTTAGTAAATTGTTTTAGGCTTAATAATCATTATTGTCCAGCAGGTGTCTGATGTGGGATTTCCCTCTGTATGCTGTGATTCATATTGGTTAATAAAGAAACTGCTTTTAGCATATAGCAGAGCAGGGCAGAAAGAACTAGGCAGGGAAAACTAAAGTGGATGCTGGGAGAAAGAAGGGCGGAATCGGTGAGAAGCCATGTAGCCCTGATGGAGACAGATGCTGTAACTTTACCTGGTAAGCCACAGCCACATGGCAATATACAGATTACTAGAAATGGGTTAAATTATAAGTATTAGCCAATAAGAAGCTACAGCTAATGGGACAAGCAGTGTTTTTGAATAATATAGTTTCTGTTTAATTATCTCGGGGCTGAGCAGCCAGGAACCAACAAGTAGCCTCATTAAAAAAGGTGTTTTGGTTACAGAGTTGACACAACCAGTAGCACCAGGAATAGTCCAGAGATGTTTGGTTTTCTGCCTTGGTGCTGGTTAAATACTGAGAAAATATGCTTTGCTTAACAAATTAAAAGCAATTAAATCAATTCTGTACATGGAGCAAGGAACCCAGAACTCAGGAGCAGGGACCACAGACTGGAAGCTGTGCAGTCACTGTGTGCCACAGGGAGTGCAGCAGTGTTGGGGGTGCATGAGCTTGAGAAGTTTTCAAGTTACTGCATGCATTTAGCTCCGCTGTGGCAGGAGTTTTACACAAAACCGCTTAGTAGGTGAAAGCAAGCCAAGCAGGCAAGTGTGGGAGACTTTCTGGGCTGTGGATAGTTTAGGCCTTTTAGGCCAGTCCACCTGGTAGGTGTGGAGTTCAGATCCATGTGGGTGCCAGATGAAGACGGATGCTAAAAAGAAATCCCACACTAGCTCGGAATTGAGTGTAATAAAGGGTTGTTTATTTAGAGGTAGACTCACAGATTTCAGTCCTCTGCTCTAACAGGGAACAACAACCTAATTCCACAGCAGGAAGAGAGGCCAGACCTGTGTTTTACATCAGCATTTATAGTATAAGAGGCCACGCACAAGTGGGCAGGTAACTTAAAGGCTATTGACTGTAGGATTTCCTACAGCAAGATGTGATGGAGTTCAAAGCTCTTGAGGAAATCAATTCAATTAACTAAATGATAACATGCTTTCCCCCAACTCTGACAGTGAACAGAGACCCTATGGAAGGAAGTGAAAAGTGGCNTGGCTGGAATGCAAGCCAGTCGGAGAGAAACTTGCCAATCATATGTAGAAATGACAGAAATAATTGAGACAATTATCATTGTCCAGCTAATAATTTTCATGAATTACTGATGTTCTACATGTCCTATTAGAAAAATTAGACTTTGTAAGACATATGAAGCACTCTTTCCCTTGCATGAAAAGCATCCCCACAAATTACTGAGATATTTATTTGTTAAAATGTACTTGGATTGCAGTATGAAATCTAGATCATGATGTACTACGGGCAGTCACACTATAAATTTGTGGGGTTCAACACTAAGAAGAGAGTAAAAAATCTGATAAAGATTTAGGGAACAAAAGTCAGATGGACTTGGTCATGTGTCATATAAAATGTTAACAGTTCTACAAACATATTTTTATCCCATACAACTACATGGGTGATGGGACTATTCAGTGAAGGCAGAGACTAGGAGAAAACCAAGTTTGATGGGAAAGGGGATCTGTTTGATGATGTTGAAGTGTCATGGATTTTCAGGTTGGTGGTTTGGAACAAGGAGGTGAGTGCATAGATCCCTGGTTTAAAAGCCTAGTCTGTGTCAGGCACTCAGATTTTGTATCATCTCATTGAAACTACAAGTGTCACGACTGATCTGCAGAAGGGATGCTAGGAAAGGAACCTTGTAAAATCTCAACATTTAAATGTTAGGTCCCTGAGGATGTGCTGCAAAGGAGCTGAAAGTTCTGCTGGGAGTGTCAGTAATGCAGCTTCCATGAATCAAGCTGGGTTGAGTTTTTCAGTTATGTGGCTGCTCTTGAGTTGTCCTTGATCCTGCAGGTGACCCCCTCATTCATACTTTTGCAAGTAACCCCAATAATCTCACTGTTGCACTAAGCTAAACTTGAGAAGAATTGTTTCTTGACCGGCATCAGTGATCTACCTGGGGTGAGCAGACTTTTATCTGTAGCTCCCAGGAAATGTCACACAACACTGGTATTAGATGAATTGCAGCATCTTTGAGAGATGGGCAGGATAGTTAGAATTCAAGGTCATAGAAACCAAGGAAAGAATTTATTTCCAGAAGCAAGCTGTCAGTCCTACACGTCCAATCTTGAGAAATCCACCTGGACTGTAATGGGTCATTTGGATGTTGCAATTATTGTCATTATTGAGTTTTAGAGAGATGGAGTGGTTAGTAGCAAGTGAAGCTGTAACCTCCGTTTTTCCTGTGGTCTAGCATTTGCTTCCTCTCTCTTCATTTAATTAGCATTCTCCATCACAATGATTTCTTTTCAATTTCCTTCTTGAAACCTCCCAGGGGAAGTTCTGATTCTCAATAAATTCACCTCTTTGCTCCTCCCTGATACGTTAGGAACCCAATGTCATGCAGGGTATTGCCTTATCAGGTTCATGGGTATTTACTCTAAGACCTTTATTAAAGAGATGTGAACACTCCAGATAAGGAACTAACAGCAAAGCAAAGAACTGTTCTATACAAGTCTGCTTTGGTGAACAGATGAATCTATAATAGTTATAGACAGGAGCATAGACTTTGCATTTTTTTAAAAGCCCACCACATCATGGGTGAAGACTTACAAAAGGTACATCCCTGGAACTCCCTTCCCAGCACTCTGGCAGCTCCATCAATCCCACTACCTCCTCCTCTAGAAATTGTTCACTAATTATAAATGTTTAAGAAGGAGCCTTAGTTCTTCCTGAGAACAGCAAGCTGTACTCATTTCCCAAGTTTTAGGAGCCACCCTCTTCTTCCAGGAGGGGATAATTCAACTTAGAAAATTGCTTCAATGGCTGTACTATATCTGAACTGCTTCTTCTGTGAAATGGGCATGGTCCTAATGCCTGGCTTCAAAAAGAGTATCTAGGTCAACGAATCTGAACAGATATAAAGCACAGAGAAGACCCATTTACAGAATTTCTAACTCACCAGGTGTCAGACCCTTCCCAGAGTATATTTCTAATGGCTGACTTCCAGGCTGTTGTCCTCTCCATATGTACTTTTCTCCCTTCACCTTGAATCGATGGGGAAGTCTCTGTGTAGCCTTGCTCTCAGGCAACTTGAAAAATTGATTGTTTTCATAATTGCTTTAATTTCATTCTGTTTTCCCATCACTCTCATCTGTCTCTCTCCTGTTTCCTCACCACAATCCGGATCTCCTTTGAAATAGATAATATGCTTTATAATAAAAACTGAAACATTCCCAAACTCCACATTAATAATACAAGTAGCCATCAGAGGTGGTGAAATTTGGAGTCTGATTAGCTCTATCTTGGGAGAAGCACTCAGAAAGTGTGGAAAGCAGGAGAAATGTGGCATGACTTGACCTGAACTGAGGCTCTGGAGTTTTCTTTGTCTTTCACAACACTAAGTTTTAAACAATGCCAATTAATCACATAGCAGCATTTCAGTCATGGGCATTACATTTTAGATAGTATTGCTATTTCCATTGGGAAAAAATGGAGCCTGAAATACAGTACAAGTTCTTAGAATGGAAATCTAGGTATATGTGCTTTTCTCATGAATTCATTGGTCTATGTCTTTTTAAAGTAATAGTAAAATAAAAAGAATATGCTAACTTACTTTAACTGTAGAATTTCCTTCCATTTCCCCCCTTTCAATCAATCCTATCAGTTATTTTAGAAAGACAGGTATTTTCATGTTTGTACACATTGCATGTATGTATGCATTCATGTCTAATTTCTGTGTTAAAGTGTGTGTTTTCATGTGTGCACATGCGTCATGTGGATGCCAGAGGTCAGAACTGAGGGTCTTCCTATATTGTTCCCTACTTTTTTAAGACAGGGTCTCTCACTGAACATGGGGCTCACTGATTTAGTTAGACTGCTGGCCAGCAGATCCTCCTCTCTTTACCTTTTCATCACCAGAATTGAGGTATGTGACTCCAAGAGGGATTTTTAGGTTGCATAATAGGAATTCAACTCAGGACCTCATGTTTATGCAGCAAACACTCTACTGGCAGAGCCATTTTCCAGGCTATTTTCATACTCATTTGTATATTATATGTAATGTGAAATAAGATTCATGGGTGATAAACATGGAAGTGGCTACTAAATTCACACTGTATAAACATGAACTGAGCTGCCACTATGCAAAATTAATCATAAAATTTTAGCATAGATGCTCAATATAAGCACAATAAAATATCCTGAATAAAAGTCACCATCCTCAGATGAAGTCAGGACATCACATGCACTTAGGTACCTGTGAATAAATGTGGTTAAGTGTGTTTCTTTATACCGACAACCAGAGCATATGAAGTTAATTTTAAGACTGAAATTAATTATCCCTTAGGCTACAACAATTGTTTCATGTAGTTATAGAACCCAGGAAGTCTACTAAGCAAGCCCTCTATTCTGAAGTTGTATCCTCAGTTGCAACCATTAAAAGGCATTCCAAATTAACTAACTTTTTGGTGTTTAGGGAGCTATATAAAAATGAGCACTATTGTATTTTCCAAGTTATGAAATAATAAGCACCAAAAGATATGATATGTCACAAAACTTATTTGTGATTTTGTTCCTTTAAAACGTGTTTTGTGGAAATAGTTCTAAATAGAAAAGGGCCTGCTTATTTGTTTTTTAAGGAATATTATTTTTTTTAAATAGAGAGTTAACAACTTTAGCAAGAATGTAAATCTGAACTTTTTAAAAAGAGCATCATGAAACCTAAAGAAGTCTGGACACAGTGGTTCATACCTTTTACCCCAGCACTTAGGAGGCAGAGGCAGGAGGATCTCTGTGAGTATGAGGCCAACATGATCTACACAATGAGTTCCAGGACAACCATGACCATACAAAGAGATCCTGTCTCAAACAACAACAACAACAAAAGAAAGAAATATAAAATAAACAACTGATTTGTTCCTCTGAGAACAGCAAACATGAACATTCTTTTTCATGATATCCTAAGATTACATTCTTCTTAAATATCAAGAGATCTCGTAAAACAGAAGCAAAGTGTGAATGTTTATAGTATTTCATGACACTACAGTTGAGTGCAGAAAGGAAAGGGTGGGTTCTGCTCAGGGCCAAAGAGGATGCCATTTGCATCAGTGAGAAATTGAGGTGTGCTAACATGAGTGTTTTGTATTGTTTTCACATTGCCTGGAGGGGGATTTCACTTCTCTCTATGCTTGTTTTAATAGCAAATTTGTTCATGATATAGGTACTGATCGTGAAAACTCACAAAACGTAAACTACAAACCTCAATCAGTGGTAGAAGCAACGTTTAAATTGCGGTTTCCCTGTGCGCAAAAGGCTGACCTTCCCACCTGGATCTAAAGAACACACAGCTTGGCATAATGTCATGGCAGCATTGAGTATGAAACATATACCGGAAAACAATTATGTAAAAGTATTTAATACTCTCTTCCAAATGCCTTGTCAACAAACTTTTGTTTCTCTAATAGTCTCTTGACTTGCATGAAAATATATCAATCTGCCATGTTCTTTTAGGAGCCTGGTCATCGACCTGATAACAACCAACATGAAAAGTCAGCTTTAAAGTTTGGAGCATTTTAAACCATGCTTTCCTTGCCTCGGCAATGCCTCTCGAGAACAATTCTGCCTGGTTGTAGTACATCTTATTAACTTAGGGAAGGGGAGTGGGAGACAGAAGGAGCTGCAGTCTGATTCAAGATGGGAGAGTTAAATAACTTTGCCGACAGAACCAACACATTCATTTCCCCTCCGTACTAAGAATAACTCATATTTATTAGAGTTTTCTAATGGAATGCAATTAAACATTGTCTGCTGCTATGTTTATCCACTCAATGCTTGCCACCCCCAGATAATAGGAAAGAGTCAACTTCCTTCATACATTTTATCATTTTTTCTTTTTACAAAATGTACCCTAGTATCAGCCAATGCTGTTACATTATGCTAATTTATCGTAAATGCTTTTCTTACTTTAGAATATTTCTAGATGACAAAGAGCAGAGCTAGTGACTGTCCCCATTTTCCTCACTGTGCAGTATATGTGACCTATCTAGTACAGTTAATGAACCAACAGAGCATCCTGATCTATAGCATAGCATATAGCTTTGTACGCTGGCGATTTTGCTGTCTTAACTTAGGTTTAGGTTTCTAGGACGGCATTGTATTTCCTTCTCATATTTCCTTAGGTTTGGGGCTGTCAAGTTCTCAGGCTTGTTTCTGATGACCTTCAATTTTGGTTTGTTCTGTTTGCTTGTTTTAAGATTTTTTTTTGTCATACAATATATTTTGATTATGCTTCCCCTCCCTGAACTTGTCCCAGATCCTTGACAGTTTTCAAGAAGCTCTTGGCAGGTATTTTGCAGACTCTTTTGAGTAGGATATGTCTATTTTCAAATTTAGAGAAGGCTTTGGGGTTTTGACGAGGAGGACCACAGAGGTCAATTATCATCTTCCTCAATCATTTACATGCTAACATGGGCCCACGCTGTCACTGCAGTATCACAATTAACCTTGGACAGCTGACTGGGACAGTAGTGTCACATTGCTCAGTTGTGTTAATAGTAACGGTTAACCTGTATTCTTTAGTTTAGATCTGGGATATTTTCCCCAAAGGAACAAATGCTCGGTTGCTAGCATGTGGTAGGGTTTTAGAATTCAGTTCCTGGTGGGAGGCCATGCTCTCAATGGGCACAGCATAGACTCTGTCTTTGTCCTTGGTTTCACTTTCTAGCTTTGGAGTTAATGGCTCTGGTCTCCTCTGTGTGTTTCCTTCCCTCCATGGTGGTGTGGGGGCATCACCATAGGCCAAAAGCCACAGTGACCACAGGCTGAAATCTCCACAACTGTGGCCTCTCATCACCCTTTTCTCTTTATGAGTTTAATACGACAATGTGGTGTTTGCTACTGTAGCATGTTAATCGATTCTTGAAATTCTCAAGCTCCCTTTGTTTCCTATGACACATAACTAACTTTCAGAAGCTATTGCTTTGTGTTTTCATTTGACTGGGGTGGGGGTGGGGTTAAAAACAGGGTTTGACAGGAGAAGCCAAACTGGTGTGGAAATCACTAGGAAGCCCAGGTCGGCCTCTAACACCTAGTGATTCTTCTGCTTCTGACTGCCAAGGGCATGGGTTATGAAAGGAGCCAGGAAGCCTGCCTGACAAAAGGTAGTCTTTTTTAAGTTAAACAAAATTTCAGTCCAGAACCTTGTTAATTAGGCCTCACAGACTCGTGATGCCCAGTGAATTTTAGAATGATCATATGTAGAGATGAAAGAGAAACTACATGAATAAAACATAACGGTTGCATTTATATTGAAGAGGTAACTAAATAAGAAGTTACAAAAAGAGAAATTTCTAAGGAAAAATGATAAGCTAGGACGGAAAGAACTCAATACAAGTAATTATCAGCTTGATTGTTGAAATGCTAGAAGCTTCTGAACAGCTGAAATCTGCTTCACTGTGCAAGTTAAAAATTCAAACAGCTTGAGAGAAATATTTATGAAACGTAAGTTTCAATTTTTCAAAATGTAAAAATGAAAAAAGTCTAGTCAGCATTTTCTAGTACTTTCATTATATATGGTATATGTTGCGGGAGCTCCTTCCGCTCCTTCAGCCAATAGCCGCTGAGATACC
>LOEQ01016712.1:0-12696 GCA_001685075.1 Bramus lutescens | reverse complement strand
GTACAAGATGCCAAAAATTCGTGAGTCTTAAAGGAGAGAAAATGCACAGGCTTTTAAGACCTCATATGTTTACCCTCCAACAATTTTAACACTCCACCCATTTTGGACTCTTGTTCTTGATTCTTTGTACTTCCTATTGCCTCCATGGATTGTTATTCTTTTGGAAATATTTTACTGTGTTCCCAACCATTAATCATAGTCCAAGGCATACTATACAGTTTAGTTAAATGTTTAGAAAGAATTTTATTTTTGTTATGAACTATGAATAAATCATTATTAATCTTTACAGCAAGGTAAGATCTATATGAACTCAATCATATAAAATAAGATAATTCAAATTCAAAGTCCTTAAAAGTCTTGACCTTGTCCATATAGTCTGAGAGACGTTTATTGATTTGGACCTAGGACTCCCTGACTCCTGAGGGTATACATACTTCTACTAGTCTTTGTTATCAAATATTAATTGGATGGGACCTTCTGGCATATGCTGCATCAGGGTTGTCTGGACCTCTGACTTCTGTAAAACTTACGTTAAGAGAACAGATTTCTAATTTTTTTCTCTTAATTTATACTACTTCCAAAACCAACCAGTTTACTCTAGGCAGTTGCTGAGCATATAAAGGCCTCAAATAGAGAAACAGTAAATTGCTTCCTCAAAGAGATTGTATCTTTCAAGGTAGGATCTTTTTGTTGTCACGTAGAAAAATCTGTTCTCTTAGTTGTCTGGAAAAGATTGTTGTTTCCTTCTCTTCTAACAAATGGTAACGGGGTTCTTTTATAAGAGAAATCTATACATGTCCTTTATAGCTCCATTAAACCTACAAATATCAGGTATCGATTCCTCTCACTGCCCACAGAACAAACCAACTTCGCAAAAGGCAACGGGGACTTAGGTACATTATCGCCATGGGAAACACTCTGGGTTGGGCATGAGCTGAAGACACCTGCTTCTCTGGTACTTATCTATTTATAGAGAGCAGAGATTTTGTGTGCAGAAAATGAACCTGAAGGATATGTAAGTCTCAGATCAGTGTGAAGCAAGCAGAAACCAGGAAATAGACTTCCTGAATATTCTACCTGTGGTGTGTCTATAGGAATGGAACAATAACTTGGCCTCTGCCTATTACAGAAATAAAACAGTGAAAGAAATTCTATGTGGGTGTATACAAGAAAGTGGCAAGTCTCAATTTTAATATGTAGACAAAATTCTGCTCTTTTACGAGAGTGTGTCTTTGCCAGGTGAGATTTATAAACGGAGTTCTGATAAGGATTTCTTCAATGTCCTGGTAGACATTTTTTAAGTACAGAACTAACTTCCCTTCATATATAACATTTATTCAAATTCTTCATACAGTCCAGGAACTAGGAAGAAAAAGTATATTTTTCTCTAATTGTCTAGGAAGGTAACAGAAATTTGGAAATGAACAAAGAACTCTGTTTCTGGTAGCAGTGACATTATCTACTAGCTACTTAGATTTTTTTCCTGTTTAACAGCTTTTATATGATTATTTGTATTTAAATATTTATATGCAATGCTGATAAAAGTCATGTTCATGTTCATATATGTGTGCCTTGGCTCTGTGATGCACTGTTATTAAGCAGCAGAAAGGATTTCACTTTAGGATTCAGGTGTTTGGCTCCCGACACTTTGACTCTTTGGCAGTTAACCAAGTGTCAGTGTTCACTCTGCATGATTTCTGTTTGAAATGACTCAAGTTCTTCAGTTTCTCAGAAAATTATTTTCATAATACATTTTTTGTGAACAAATATGAACATTTTTCATATTTGATTTTTTAGAGGTTCGGCACAAGGGTAGGTTTGACCTCATAATCCTCCTGCCTCAGCATTCCAAGTGCCATAATATTTGACTCAAATTGAATTGTAGAGGATCGTTTTGAAAAAAAAAGTTGTTGGACGTTGATACGTCTTTGGGTGTCATGAGTGATACTCATTGTTTTGGTAAAACCGGTGGAGCAAAATTTTAGTTGCTTATGGCATGCAACCAAACAAAGCAGCAATTTAATGGCAGTCTCATACATTATGAAAAAGTACCTTGTGTCCTCACCGTGTGATGAGCCTCTGTCATTATTTAGTTCCCATTGGAATTGCTCATACTAGTTTTATTTGAAGTTGTCATCATTTGAAGCCTTTGTCTGAGGATGTGTCAGCTGTCCCCCTTACCAGCTTGTTCTAGAAAGGTCACCGCCATACATTACCCATCAAATCTTTTCATATTACTATTTCCTGATTCATCAAATTCTTCTGTCTTCCTTAAGCACTGTATTTTTCCACCAATGAAAATCTTAAATCTTTAACCATTTTTCAGCAATAGGTTTTGACAAAGAGTCTATTTTCTCATCTCTGACAACTACACATCAATTGCTAGCTTGAATTCTCGACCTGCTATATGCTTAACCATTCTTCCTCACATTTACGATAAGGGCTTCTTTTAAATATCTAAATATCTTGTGCCTGTTTACTATGTTTTGATATATTTCTCGAAAATACCATAAAATATTCTTCAGAAAGCACAGAAAAACAAAATATAAAGTACGTAAATTAAATTAAAATCAAAGTCAGAGGGCCTTTATAGCTAAATAAATAGACCCATCTTATCTGGAGTGATGCATTAAGGTCAGCATCATCTTGAGGTTTGTATAACCTCAAGAAGCCACTGACATATAAATGTCGCATGAGATTTGTTAAAACAAACACTTTATTTGAAACTTAGCATAAGCTCTCAACTTTTAATGTTGGGCTTCATTTTTCTACATCACAAAACAGTTAACTTCTCTATACTCAGTGTAAATGAGTTGCAATCTTAGAGACTGGAGAGGTGCCTCAGTGGTTAAGAGCACTGGCTGCTCTTTCAGAGTACTTGGGTTCCATTCCCTTTACCCACCAGGCAGCGTAAATCTTCTCTAACTCCAATGTCAGGGAACCCAATTCCCTCTTCTGATTTCACTGGGCACTGGGTATGCCCATGGTGTACAGACAAGCGCACTAAATATTCATATCAAAAAATAACAAAAGACAGGTGTTAAATAAAAAATCATGTTTGAGAACTCCAACACAGACTCAAGAATCTCCACCACACATTTCATTTCTTGACATTGTTTTAAAAATTGAATCAATAAATTCATATGCTTCTTGAGGTTATGTTAGCAGTTTGCAGTCTTAGTGAAAATGTTCAAGGATCTTCCAAGCAGTATCTTATCCTGAGATCACTCCTTTTAATCAGTATAATTATTAGACTACTTCAACTTTTCTGTAACTCAGTAGGGTTGTTTATATTCAACTATAATATATGTAACAGATAACCACATATACTTGCATATCCTCAAGTAATACATAAGTTATATGGCAGACATATGTCACAGATTATGTTTATTTTATACAGCTGTATCTGTATATTGTTTATGAATACTTGCATATACAATGACACTGTTGAATACATCCTGTATTAACAAAAAGGTGCCTATTGAAACTAAAAGCAAATGAAGGGATAATAATTGTTTATCTCAAGCAAAACCTTTAACACTCCTGTGGTATCTTCCTAGAAATATATCCAACATTTTTTTTGCTTCCTCCTTGCCAAACTACCATCATATCTCCTAAATGTGTATAGTTTAGTCAAGATTCATTATAGTGATAATTACATTGCCAGTAGGCTTTTTGATGTTGCTTTACTCATAAAGAATAGAAACAGATTTCATATAAATATCACTGGAGCTGTTAACTACAGGATTAAAGAACCAAAAGGCAATCAAAGAATGTACTTTATTATCAATAACTGTGAGTAGTTTTAGAAATGACTTGCATGTAAAACATTCTTTCAGAAAACCATTGGAGTACAAATTTCTCCTTATAGGACATGAGCTTTGTGGGCAAAATCCATTCAGATCACTGCAGACGACTGCTTACATTCATGTTATCATCTTTAAAGCTCATCCCAGATCACATGTGAATTATTAAGCAGATAAAGAGAATCATCTCCAAATTTTTGTCCCCATTAGAGGGTAGATGACTTATAGGTCATTATTTGAATGACAGCACATATAATGCCTTTTTATTTTTTTTCAAAATCAGGCATTTCTTTTGTCCTTTAAAAGTGATAGCTGTTAAATTGACAATTTTGGAACATTAGAACTCATTGTACTTTTCAGTCATTTAAAAGAAAAATCTTTAAATATTCAGATGCTGAACTGCATATTCACTGACACTAACATTTGTCTCCATTTCAGATTTCCTGCTGTGAACCATCAGTGTAATGGCTGAGAAATATCAGCTCATTCAGCGTTCTTAGTCTGTGGCATGTCTTTATCCTCCTAAAGCATTTCTTTGGAACGCTTAGATCATATTCTTGTTTGGAATAGATTATTGAAACTTTCTAGAAGTTAGAACAGTCAGTCTAAAGTAATAATAATAGTAATAATAATAGTAATGGCTTTGGGAATTCAGGAATGCACATTGTAGCCAGAAAAGTGCAGAGATGTAAGTGAAAGGAAAATAAATATCTGGAGTAACTGTCCATATGTTCAATGACTTACTTCTTGCTCAAGAACATAATGCAAAACTTAAAACACTACTGGATTTAACCAGATGAACCAAAATGCTCATAATTGAAAATGTGAAAAAGATCTATGGTAAAAAAAATAGCAAATTTATAAACACTACTCTCTGATTGAAAGTTTAATATGGTTCTCAAGAAATGGTTCAGCTGTTGAGAGCAGCTACTGCTCTTGTGGAGGACGCAGGTTCCCTACATAGCACCTATATGGTAGCCCAGAAACTCCACGGCTCAGGAGATGAAATGCTTTCTTCTGATGTCTAAGGGTAGCAGGCCCTCATATGCTACACATACATACATGATAGCAAACACTCACAATAATACTAATGATAATAATAAGTAAACATTGTAGATGTCTCTAAGGGGAAACCATCATCATTTTCACATCCTAACATAATTAGCAATCAGTAGTTATGATTTTAAGGCACCGAATCACTGATTTTTTAGAATGAAAATCAGCCTGGGGTGTCCTAACACATTAGTTATTAACATTGACAGAATCATGAACCCAGATGACAGAAACTATGCTGACACACCTTCAATTATGAATTTCCAGTTTTGACACACTGCATCTAAGAGCAGAGTCACTTCAAGATGCTCAACAAAGTCAGATAAGGATAAAGAGTAGCATACTCTCTGACTGTCATCCTGCCATCTATAATCACCTTTTCTGTAGTTTGTTAAACCATGGCTCCATTTCTCTTTTCTATTTTCTCTTTCCTCCCTCTTTCCTCCCCTCTTCCTTTCTCCCCTCAATACTTTCCTCTCCCGCACATCCTATCCTCAAATTGATGGTATCACATGCGATTGCTTTTATTAAAGATTTGACTAATATATCACTTCAAGGTCAATATACAACAAGGTCTTTTTATAACATGCTCTGTTATCCTATTAAAGACATATCCATATATAATCACAGATTTCTGTTCTCAAGGCAAAGAGTGACATCTCATAGATTTCATTTACTGCACGGTAAGTATTTAACTTGTCCTTAGACACAGGTGTTACAAAGATTTCTACTGAAATGCAATATTGAAAATTTAAATTGTAGTTGGTTAGACTGACATTGATTGATGAGTTACTTGCATGGATTATTCCTCTTTCGTGAAGTCACTTCATTATTTGAAGAAATAGGTAACTCAAATTGAGATGGAGAGAAATTAGATGCAGTGTGCCACTAAATTATTGTCCGAGGGGATCAGTAGAGGCTATTAAACACATCTTGGGAATGATGAGCAGTTAAAACCATTAAGTTTCTTGACTGACATACTAAGAATGTAATGAAATGGAAGGCTGAATCTGTTACCTGTATTGATTTCACATCTAATACTGGTTTTTGAACATCTGTGAGTATCCCCTTTAGTTTTTCTCTTCTTTGCAGCTCATATGCACATATCACACATGCTCTACCACAACAATTACATTTCAACGTCTCTTCGAAATAAGCACCTTAATATAAATAAAATTATTCATATGTATAATTACTCATGTATATATAAATATATGTCTATACTTCACAAGAAACAATGTATTATCCACATATATAAATAGGGCTATAGTTTAAAAGGAAAATTACTATGAAATTTTTGAATCTGAATTTATAGCACTTTTATGACTAATTAACATTTTAAAATTAACTGGATCTCAGTGTGTTGACACTAGGGAAAGTGATATTTAGAAAAACATCTTAAAGGTAGTGTTTTACTCTCAGAGTTTTGGAATTTTATTGAAAACTATTTTTAATTTGTTTTAATCTTTGATATACAAGTATACTCAAATATGTAGGGCTATGATGTTTGAATTTTAATTAATGAGATTATCAGTTATATTCTTCCTGTGTTATAAACCCATCAATTATATTTTAAGACAAAAGACAACTTAGAACTGAGATCACCAGAGCAAAGCCAATGCTCTCTGTTGTCTAGCAGCGGGTCAAGCACGTGTTCTGAGTGGTCTCCAGCACTTCTGGTATCTAGTAAATCTTCTTGGAAAGTCCATACCAATGTTTTTCCTGAGCAGTCTTCTACAACCATTAGCAACATAGACCAATACAACAAATGAATAAATGATCGGGGCTGGCACTATCCATGGCTACTAGGTCCAAATGAGGGTAGTAGTGACCTGATATTCCATAACCAACAGCATTTAAGACACATAACTATCAGTTACAAAGCGCACAGGCTCACATGCACTCTTAGATACATATTCCAACCAGGCTTCTATAGGTATCGGCAATCACTTGTTTTAACTAAACATTGTATTCTCTAATCAATAATGACTATATGACATGATTCACTTTAAACATTATTCACTAATGGTAGGATTGGTAATTTTACCTGAGGTCTTTCCTGTGATACAACTTTCTAAAACAATTCCTGTGTAGCAAGCTTTGTGCAGAAACTGTTGACTTGATTGCTTCTATTATTAGAGAATCTAGACAGTATTTTGAGTAATTTCACAGGAAACCATATGACACCAAGTAGCAGCACTTAAGATCATATAGAACAATAGACTCATTTCATACTCAGGGCTTCGCCGCACCATCATGAACTGTATCTAACCCTAGAGTATAATTTTTATGATACCCGTGTGAAATGGCTATGAGTTTGACATATCTCATCTTCTTGCTTCCCAAGCCTCAATGATTCTTTCGGCTTCCTATAAACTCAATGGTTTCACTGATTGCTTTCAATGAGTGATATATGGATATGCACCGCCCCTCTCCTTTCTCTGCACAACCTCTGTCCTGTTCAAAAGACTTTTGTAGTTTGCTTTTCCCAGTTCTCACGTGCCCTGCTCTGGACAAGAGGAGTGATTCCTAACGTTTCAAGCCATACTTACAATCCCAGGAAATGTGTAGCATCACTTTTAATACTTTGTTTTTCTGCAGCGTTGTCACCTAACACCTAATGGATCTGATTTTTTAAAAAAAAAACATCAACTGACTGAAACCTTAATGCAATTGGATTATTTATTTCCAACCAACCCATTTTGTGAGACAACCGAGCAGAAACCAACCATTTACTCTTTCATTCTAGTACACACATGTGAGTCTCCAGGGTTCCCAGATTTAATTTGTCCTGGAGAACCAAGACCTAGCTCTTAAAAATCTGTCTTAAAATCCTAAGTACTGACTGTTTCGCTCACATTGTAACCAAATCACTAGTTCCCATGTTTGGCTCCCGTCTTTTCTTTTTCTCATCTGAGGAACAAAATATTGTAACTCAGAAAGGAGCACTCTTTAAATATTTTTGTTGTTCATATAAATACTTAAGTACTCACAAATCATATGTCACTTTTGTTTCTACTATTATTCTTTAAAATGCTGATCTATTACAAAGAGTTGGGCATCGGTGTACATGTTTTGCTGTATTTCTTGATGTTTTCCCCCCGACTTTCTTAAAACACAATTCCATTTATATTCTATAAACTGTGATACAGTTGTTATTTTCTGATTGACAGCAGTGTCTCTTAAATTGTGTGTACAGAGTAGAACACTGTCATAGAAAAATGCTCAGTGTAATGAAATACCTCTAAAAAGACCACAATGGGAATGAATATGTGCTGTACATGCATGTGTAAACATGCATATAAATATCATGAATAAATATGTATATATGTATGCTTATAGGCAGATTTCATTATCACTCTTCACCAAAAGAACCTAGAGGTGTTGACACCCAAACAGTAATGAAAACACTTTACATGAAAAACTTTGTTTTCAATACCAGAGTTACTTGTTGAAAAGAATCAGACGGATTAAGAACACAGTCTGATTTTAAAATGAGGACCAAATCAAGAAAATCCAGGACAATGCTGTGCCAGAAAAAAAGAAAGTTTCAAATAAATGTACAGATGGGTTACAGGGACAAATGATGTAACATAAAGAAAATCTTTACAGTAACCTCTGGAAAACTTTGAATCCCAAATAATTGAGGACAATAGTGAATCATGGATCATAAAATGTAGGAATCTACTTGCCTGTCAAAATATTAAATGCAAACCCAGAGAGAAATATTGGCCTTTACTACAGAAAAATCTGAAAATCTTTGACTCTACAAACACAACTGAACAGAAGTGTTTAATTAAGAAAAATGGTTGTGTGCTATCTAAATTCATTAGTAAACAAATGATTTGCTTTTTAATAAGTAATAGTAATGAGAGAAAATCAAAAAGGTAAATTGAAAATGAAATCATTTACAAAAAGTCAAAGGACCGAGAATCAGATACATAATAAACTGCTGATTTAAGACAATATAATGAATTATGCTTATGTGTGTTGTTTATTTGAATAAAAATCATAATCAAAGTTGCTATTGCATTTTCTTTTTCCTCCTGTAGATACTAGCAATACATATGCAAAAGCCTACTAATAAAGTGGAAACCTTTCTAGTTAAAAGTTTAGATTAAGAGTCTTACTTCTTTCTGTCATTAATTATAAAAATGAGCAATTCAATTTATATAACCTTTCCCTTGAAACAAAATTAAGTGATTACAAAAGTTTCATTACTCTATTTTTTGTTATATATTAACATTATTATCCCATAGAAATCTGGAAACAGTGGAGATTCCTTTAATTGTTTTAAGCTACACAGAGTACATATTTGTTTGTTTTGAGGAAGCAACATGTCTTATCTGCATAAATTTCTTTTATATGCAGTGCAAGTTCCAGGGCCTGTAGAAAACCTGCATGCTGTATCTACCTCACCTACCTCAATTCTTATTACATGGGAACCCCCTGCCTATGCAAATGGTCCAGTCCAAGGCTATAGATTGTTCTGCACTGAGGTGTCCACAGGGAAAGAGCAGGTGAGTAATAAAAGGAGCTGCATGCCTTCCATCCCCTGGATGTCTCTAGGGACAAAGACACAGGGACCTTGCCAGAGCCTGAAGGAGTTCATTACTTAGCATGATCGTTGAATAACTGGTTGGTTCCAAGGACTTTTGCTGGAAATTCTTAAACTGTTTCATTTTACTGTGATGATGAAAGAGGTAGAAGACAATAGGGCGGAGTTCATAATGAGAGTGCTAGTTTGGACGTTGGCTGCAGTACCTTGGTCCAGGATGGGTTGCCATATCCTGTTCCCAGAGATATTCCTTTACATTACTCAATTTAAGAGCGATTTGCTTTGTGCTTGGCGGCCTAGTCCAAGCTGTTCTTTCCACTCTTAGATGGTGGATGCTATTCTGTCTTCTCTTCACCCTCATGCTGTGACCAACTGTTTTCTGAACTTAGTCTTAGAAGCTTACTCTCCCCAACCTTGTTCGATTCTTACATTTAAAATAATGGTTTTAATAGAAATCTAAAAATGAGAGGAATGAAATTTTCAAGTAAAGTACCAGGAAATTAGTATGTGGATGAACAAGTAAAACGTAAAACATTTAATGATGTATTGTATAGTCATATGCACAACTATTAAGATTTCTCCAAATTATCACCTATGAGTGGAAAAGATATAAATACATATAGAGAGAAAAGTTAAGAATGAGAGAAAGTGATCATAGGTTATTGTTTAGAGGTTACCAAGCATAGAATGGTTTTCATGATTCCATGTAAAATGTCTGATGAGGACTTGCCATTGGAAACAAATTTGCCAGAGATTTAATTAGAAATATTTCAGGTCTACTTCTTAGCTATCTTTTAGGACAGTATTGGCTGGATGCTCTTATGTAATCAGTAATTCTGCTTTATTTCCTTGGCTGTCTCCATGTCACTAGTAGCTCTGACTTGTAAACTGTATTCCCCACTCAATTTTATACAAGCCTCTCTGCAGCTTGTTTCAAAATATTGAAGAGGCATATTGCCCAGTGTTGATAGTGGTAGTCTGGGAGTCATCATGTAAAACTAAACAACAGCTCCTTTGGCGAGCACTGGCTCTGATTTCTGTATTGACCTCAGCCTTCCGTAGCTCCCCACTGCAGCTGTGAAGTAGGAAGGGTAACTTACAATCTCCACCACAGCACTCGGGGACACAAAACCTGTGCCAGAGTGTCAGAGAGTTTGGTATCTATGGGTATATCTCATCAAGTAAATGACAATCTGTGATTTCTTGCTGAATTATTTAGTGTGAGGCACGGGAATGAATCAGTGTCCTTTCAATTGGAGTGGAATAACCCATACTATTCAGTGTTCTGGGCGGTGTTAAACGGATCGAAACTTAATGACTATAAAAATCACATGGTGATGTTTTAACACGTAGTCTTCACAGTAGCTCAGACTTTAGTAGGGGAGTGTCTGACTCAAGGATGGTTTTACAGCAATTCATTAAAGGGATAGAGTTGCTTCTATGAGCAAGTGTCTAACATCCAAGTCACTGATTGCACAGAATGGCTGCCATTTCTGCTTTAATGTGCTGCCTTAATAACGATTCCGGTATTTTATGTCTCCAGAATATAGAGGTTGATGGACTATCTTATAAACTGGAAGGCCTGAAAAAATTCACGGAATATACTCTCCGGTTCTTAGCTTATAACCGTTATGGGCCAGGAGTATCTACCGAGGATGTAACAGTGGTTACACTTTCAGATGGTAAGTGATAAGCAGAAAAATTTTAATCACATATCTGTCATGCAATGAAAAGAATGTTGATTACATGTTATTTATTTTGTTGTGTAGTTTTTTTTTCTAATATCCTTTGCAATGTTTTATCCTAATTAAGAAATGTAGGCAACTTCTTTGTGGTACTGCAGTCAAATTTAAATTTGCAATTTATATACAGTGAATCAGGATGGATTAGTGGATAATTCTCAAACTGTGGTTACTGTGTAAGAGCTCAAATTGTTCTTGTGATTGTATTTTTTCTTTTCTATGTATGGTTCAACTCAAATGCATTTATTATAATGAGTGAACTGATATAGGAGGTATGTAGCTTTTGTTTATCATTTTAAATGGTGCAAATGATTAAAAGTATAAATTATGAAATATAGCAATTAACTGGAAAGTATATCAAAGGATTTTACTAAATAAACATGCACTTAAAATATTAGAAGCAAACATGAATGTGCATACCTTCATTTTTATCTTGCCTAAAAAAGGAAGCTTAGGCATATTTTTTTCAAATGGAATGAAAGGGAGGAAGGAATAGGTTTAACCAAATAGTGCCAGAGGAAACTGGAGACCAAAGGAACAGATGATAACGAAAGCCTGGGAAATTAAATAAATGTTACAGGCTAGTGTATGGAATGTAATAGGACTATGGAGATTCAGGCAGGGGTGGAATTGCAGAGATGGCGCCCATGAATACTAAAGCATAACAAGAGCCAGCTTTAGTCAGCCTGGATTTCCTGCTAGTATGTTTCGTTCTATAATTATTGATATTTTGAATAAAAATGCCTTCAATTTTTGATTCTTGATCTAACATTCTTTAATCTGGAAAAGTGTCGAGGTAGATTCTCCACAGAATATTAACAGCATGAAGAAAGACATGAATGTTTTTAAGGATAACGGAAAGAGTGATGCTCATTTGCAATTTCCCTCAAAAGGGTGTTCTACTCTTAGGCCACTTCAGTATTAATTTTAATGCAATTCTTTTGCCCAACTGTCTGATTCTGTTATTCAAGAGAGAACAGAATATGCACTGGCTGAATAAATTACTTCATAGCTTATAATTATAAAAATAAAAGAAAAACAAATGAAAATGAATATTTTACATAATTTATGTAGATTCCATTCACACTCTGAACTGTAATAGTGTGGCCTTACTCTCCACCTTGATTTTAAATGTCATAAGTGAGAAAGATAGACTGTTACTCATTAGTTCACGAATTATCTCCTGGAAATGCTGCAGTGTAGGAAAATGTCTGTCACTTAAAAATGAGCTCCATAATCATAGTCCCGAGTAAATATCATTGTTGGAGGAACACTAAATATTCTTTATCAGATGCACTTGATAAATGAGGGACTCTAAGAGACTCCTGTGTAGGCACCCTGACTTTATCTATAACCACCTTAATAATCAACTCCTGTCCTCTAATTTTTACTAAAACATGTGCTCTTGGCCTCCACCCTGACATTGCCAAGTATCTTCTGTCTACTTCATCTAATGTTTTCTCTTCTTTGTTGAAGCTATTCAGGTAATGTTATGTACCACATTTAGACGGACTGAGTTATATGGAATGCTCTCTCT
>LOEQ01016709.1:0-12703 GCA_001685075.1 Bramus lutescens | reverse complement strand
CTTCATGTACTGGCTGTGTGGGAGCCTAGTCTGTTTGTATGCTCACCTTCCTAGTCCTCGATGGAGGGAGGAGGACCGTGGTCTTCCCACAGGGCAGGGAACCCTGACTATTCTTTAGGCTGAAGAGAGAAGGGGAATGAGAATGTGGGGAGGGGGTTGAAAATGGGAGGAGGTGGAGGTGGAAAATTTTAATATTTAAATAAATTATAAAAAAATTCACCCCCCCTCCTCCATAATGTTTTCTGTGTCTTAAGTGTAAGGGTTTTGTTGTAGGTATAGTAACTGAGATTGAGCAGTTCACTGAAACTTCTTCTTAGCATTTTGCCCAGGTGTGCATGACTATAGTTCCTTCCATGTACTACAAATACTTAAGTATACTACTGTAGTTGCTTCTTTGAATATCCATGAGGGTTGCAGTTACCTGTTGGTGTTAGGAAAATTATTTTGAATGCAGTTAAATATATCAAGATTTAGAATTATTTTACCTGTAGTTCCTCCTCTACTGCTTATTATCTCTCTATCCACAAGCATGCGATTAGGTTTGGAGGAACTGACATGAGTTATCTCCTACTGATCCAGCCTTGTATCCATTTAAATAGTTGATGGCCACTTATAAGAGGCAGGTGCCAGTCTTCACTTCTCAGGATAGCATGCCAGGACATTTGCTATACGTTACAAGTTGACTGCTGGGTAGGTCAATTTTGGTTTGTTATTTTTTTTTCCTTCACATCTTACAGAACACCTTAAATTACTGTGAAATTTATTCCTCAGGAAGAATGTTTTCATTTAGTTCTAGCACGATTACTCTACACCCTGCGTCCGAAGTGCATGATATAACCCGCAATAATAGGGTCTTACCTTCAACTTCTGGGATGCAGCCAAATACACTGGGAGATAGATGTAATCTCTTGGAGCCTCCTGATTAACAACTTGAATGAAGAAATTTTTTTCTAGTTAGGCCTTTTGTTTTTTGCTAGTCAATGGTTCCAGGGGAAAAAATTTCATGACTTATGATATAATACCTTATACATGCATATGTGTACTTGTTTTATGCATGTGTGAGCAATAATGTGTGCACACAAATTATGAACTAATGTTTGTTTTCATATGAGTCTTTCTAATATTTTTAGTGTTTCTTATCTCTCCTCATCTCTCATTCTCTCAGCATTAGTTTTTAATCCTCTTTTAGGGCCTATCATTTACCCCCATCCTCCCAGCCTTCATTTCACTGGTATCAAAGCCTCTTTTTTATTTTATTTTATTTATTTATTTTTGGATATCCTCCACCATTTTGTACCTGAGGTTTCTTGATACTTTCCTGGATGCTGTGGCTATACCATATTATTCCCTAAAAAGTACTGATTCAGTGATAAAATCAACAAGTAAGAGAGAACATATGCCATTTGCGTTTCTGAGTTTTTGAACAATAAGAATTCTTGATGCTATATCACTCAAATGCACAAAAATTGAGTTACATGCAACCTAAGAATTTATCAATGTTTTCAACATTTTAATACCATGTGTGTGACTAAATTCAAGATAAGTTAATTAAAATAAAAGGTGAGAAGAAATATAGCAGGAATATAATACCTCATAGTAGAATTGATTCCTCAGAAGATCTAACACTATGAGTGACTCTCTGGTTATTGGATTTGCTCACAAAATTAGGTAATTCAGATATCCTGATTCTTATTCATCAAAGAGTTAACATTTTCTGTGATTAGCTCTATACAAGTTAGTGAGCATGTGTAATTCTGCAGCATATGGAAAAGTTGAATGCTTTCTTGAGTATGCTATTTTGAAGACTTTGCAATGCCACTCATTATTCTGTTTCACTTTAATTGAATCACTGGGTGGAAATGTTAAAGATTAATGACATATTTAGCCTAAATCAAGACTTACAAAGATATAAGAATGAAAAAGAGTATAGATGCTAGCTAAAGATTTTTGTTTTTCCTTTTGGAGATTCCATATACTTAGTATTTTATGTGGAAATGATGTAATTATATTCAATCTCTTCACACATGTGCAATGAAGCTATGTCCTTTCCATAAAGCTGATAGTGTAAGTGTGAATCTAACATAAAAATATATAGTGATCAGGTGTGTAGTAAGACACAATGGTAGTTGATACAATTGATCTGAACTGAGCAGAATATGCCTGTAATGCTTGCATTGTCTTATTTAAAGAAAGAGTATAACTTTCGAATGTGTATCAGTCATATTTATTATCTTTTTACCAAGAAATCTGGTAGAAAATCATAGAGAAGATGATTTGTGCAGTTTGTGTGTGTGTGTGTGTGTGCGTGTGTGTTCATGTATGTGAAGCTCTTTGTAATAACATCCTTCATTTAAATTATTTAATTAAGTTTTTGGAACAGTCATATAATTTTGCAAATGTTACCATTGTTTATCTTATACATTTTTCAGGTTTTTCACTCTTTCACATTATCTCAGATATTTGTTATCTCCTCTTCTTTAAAAAGATTCTGTTTGAGTATTTGTCCTAAAAGAAGCAGCACTTCAACTCTTAATTATTTTTTCAGTTGGAACCTAGAAGTTTCCTTGCAACTCAGACCTCTTTGTTTCTTCTCTAATAAATTGCACTTTGTCATCTACGTTTCTGTAAATTTTGCTACTGTTCTTTCTCTTGCAACCTCTTGGAAATGAAAGAGAATTCTATACCTAACAATATGACCTTGTTAGTCTGTGATTGCTTCCTCTCTGGCTAGTTCAGCTTTAAGATTGATAGGATTTAACAAGCATGCTGTATTCCTTGTAAGCTACACTATGCAGGCTACATATTTTACTTTCACCAACTAACATTTTTTAGTAAATATTTATTTTAGATTATTGGTATTACTACCTTGGTGTATAAAATATTTGTATGAGTGTGGAAATTCAGGTCCACTGTAGCATCTAAAAATCAAACTGAATGCCTCAAGGAATGACTCTCATTATGAGCACTTGCTAGTACAGCACAGAACCTGATTTCAGTTAACAGCACCACATTGTGGCTCACAGACATATGAAACTCTGAGAACAAAGGTTATGAAATCATCATCTGGTCTCCAAAAGCCAGACATACATACAGTGCCTATTAACACATGAAGGAAAAACAGACACATAAGACAAAAATAAATAAGTCTTTTAAAAAAGTGTTACTGAGTAAGTCAAGTGGAATTTCTAACTTAACTTTTTATTTTCTTTACCTTAGCTCATCTCTGTTAACTCACATAACAATATGTAAAATTGTCTCTTTTGATCTCCTTATAGACAACTGACTACATGTTATTCCTTTCCAGTTGTTTTTCTTCTCCTTGAAGGTTTCTAAGTTATAGATTATTGACATGTCAGTCAGGAAATTTGTAACTAATAAGTGATTGATTCCTACTATTCAAAATTTTGCAAGGCATGAACACAGTTAAAACAAGTTAAATAATTCTGTAAGGCCGTGTTAACATAATTTAGATGGACTAGTAAGAAGTGAGAGCATCAGATACTTTGGAATGAATCCATAAACAATAGTTCTTGGCTGTGACAGATTTTAACATTTAGCTCATAGATTTTGTCTCTGTTTTGAAACACCATGGTCCTAAATTATGCATCTTGACTTTGAAAAGCTTCTGTGCAGAAATATATTGAACTAATGGTATGAAAGATTTGTACTTCACTGTACATATTTTGTTCTCCACAGCTCGTAAGTGACGCTGAAACTCCAAGCCTGTGCACTTTTCAAACAAATTGGTGGAGCTATTGCTGTGGTGGGATTTGACAAAACAACACATTCATTTCTTTTCTGATTCAGCGGCATTGTTGTACTAAGTATGCTTCATTTTCTTGAGCTCTTTTACTGAGTCAGTAAGATTATAAACTTAATATAAATAACTAATGATGATTTAGGACATTCCAAAGTACTGGAATAATGATATTTTATACAAAAGAGTTCCTTTCCCTAGCAAAAAAAGATAAGCCTGTGTTCAAAACTGCATCTGAGGTCAAGAATAGCATTTCCCTACAGCAAAATCCTTTCTAACAGTCTTGTAACTGCTTAACATTATGCCCACAGATAAGTGTACCTCTCAACACTTATAAAAAGAAGATTCCTTTTGTAACTTATAAAGACCAGTACAAAGATCCACAAGTGGTATAAATGCTAAACATTAGCAATTTTGGAGCACTCCACAACAGTTGATGCATCTACAATAGTCCATACACCTAAGTTTCAGGGAATGTCACTACAGAGCAGGCAGAAAGATTGAAAAGGCTGTAGGTCCAGGATACCTGATGCCGGACAGGGTTCTTGGATATGATGCTGAAAATACACAGAGTCTCAAGAATATGGCTGCCTGAATAAGAAAAACACAGTGAGTGACATACTAGCCAGGATGCCAGGCTGGAGAGGTGCAATTCCACATGGTTTCATCACTAGATAAAGAGCTACAAACAGTTAATGTCTGTTTATAGTGCGAGAAAAAGTCTCCTCTAGGGACTAGCTGCCACATAGTTTGTTCAGTCATTAGTGCTCAACCCCGGATATATGTATGTAGTTAGAAATATTTTCAATCCTTCTGGTCCCCCTGGATAAGTTTTCTCCTCCCGGCTGTTACTGAAGCTGCTTATGAAATAACCACTCTGAGACTTATTATCAATTACAATTGTTTGGCCAATGTCTTTGGCTTCCTACTGGCTAATTATCACTACTAAAATAGCCTATTGTCTTGCCACAGGCTGTGTCTTACTCTGTGGCATGTTACTCCTTCAGTGGCTACATGGCTTCTCCTTGACTCTGCCTACGCACTCTCTCTATCTCTGTTTGGATTTTCCACCTGATTATGTGTGCTAAGCCATTGGCCAACACAACTTTATTCATCAACCAATAAAAGCAACACATATACAGAAGGACTACCCACATCACATGTGAAAACAATGCTAAACTGATAGTGAGGTTATAGACAGATGTGTATATGAATAAAATATAAATTCAAGAAAATATAATTTGACAGTGAGATGGAAGAGACAAGAGAATTTGAAGGTGAGGCAAAGTCAGTTGTGATATAGATGCAGTAATGTATGACATCCTCAAAACAATAATAATTCACTGTGAATCATTTTCAGGTAAATAATAAAACTGTATTTAGTAAATGCAGATGAGCATCCAGAAGGTAAAAACTTATATATGATCTTGGAGTATTAATGCTTTATTCTCAAATATCAAAAATAAGAGAAATTTAAAGTAAATTATAAATGAGAATATTAATTTTACAAAATTAACAAGAACTTGCAAATACTCTTAAATTTGGGTTTATCCTTTTTGACTTTTAATATATTTCTTATCTTTTTATCTTAATTGTTTTTATCATAAAAAAATAAAATCACCATCTTTATTCTGGATTTCCTTCCCAATGTAACTGTCACATGATTATTATTAGGTTACGGTGGTTGTGATCCTTCACAATGTGACTGTTACATGATTATTAGGATGCTGTGGTGATAATTCTTTGCAGTGCAGCTGTCACGTGATTATGAGGAAACAGTGATGCTGCCATCTTCACGAATCAAGAGCCTGGAGCATTTCAGGAAGGCAATTGTTCATCTCTGTTGTGACAAAGGATCCTTTTCTAATTTTCTCAGAATCAAACTTCATTCTCACTTATTTTTGGTTATGAGAGACTATTTTAGAAAGAAGAGTTGATCAGTAAAGAAATACGAAGTAAAATGCAATTTACAAAAAAAAATTGGAGGAATATAAAAAATCAGTAAGGTTTGAGATTCAGTCGTGGTTCCAAGGGTTTTCAACTTGTGGGACCAGACTTAAATCCAATCAAACAGAGCTTAGTTACTCCTCTTATATACATACACTAGTTCACCAACAGGCATGTCTCTCCATGATTTGTGTCATTGCGGCTCTCATAGTTCACAAGTAGAAAAGACTAACGCCTGCTGCCTTTTTCTGATAGGATGTGTAGCACCTTCTAGCGCTGTGAAAGTGACCTTGTAGGAATGACATGAATACTTGCTTGATTTCTCCATGTTCTATAACTCAAGTATATGCTCTCTTAAGCAAAAGAGCATTACACAACACTAACTTTCAAAAGACTTTGAGAAATTGTAGAGAAATCTTGGGTTAGAGATGCTTTCTGTGTATGCCACTGGCATCAAATTCATTTTCATTTCTTTCCAAACCTAAAATTTATTGACAGCAATAAAGATATCAAGAAATTACAAATTTATTATTCACAATTTCACTAGAATATTTCACAAGAGTAAAATGTAAAAAGTGAAAAATGATGTCAGTGTTCAAAAGAATAGATCTCTACAGATATGTAGAGAAGCTATGATGAGTTCNGCCACTGGCATCAAATTCATTTTCATTTCTTTCCAAACCTAAAATTTATTGACAATAATAAAGATATCAAGAATTTACAAATTTATTATTCACAATTTCACTAGAATATTTATTTCACAAGAGTAAAATGTAAAAAGTGAAAAATGATGCCAGTGTTCAAAAGAATAGATCTCTACAGATATGTAGAGAAGCTATGATGAGTTCAAAAAGTCTCTAATTTTATGTTAAAGTCATTGATTTAACTCATTTTATCTTTTATAAAAACAAATATTTTAAAAAGATAATTTTTGGCACTCAATAAAGTTAATTTTAGAAAACATATTATTAAGAAACCAAATCAGCCCTATCTCTAAAAATCTAGTACTTGAAGTATACTATTGAACAATCTTAAGGAGAGCAAGGATCCATTTATGATTTGTTAAACCTTTCTACTTTTAAGAAAGGAGTACTTTCTTAAAGATCTAAGATTTTTGTAAACTTCAAAAAAGTTATGAGAATGTTCTTAAAACACTACATGAGTCCTTGATTTATAATGATGAAAGGATACAGCTGTAGAGACAAGGCCGCTGGTATCATTTAATCTTTATTTCTACAGGTAATAATTATCAATTCTGTGGCATTTGTAATTAAATTCAAAGACCACTGGGAGTCATATTCTGCTTAATTAGATGCTGGAGAAATGGAGCGTAGGAAATGAGATCACCTGGATCATTGAGATGGACTGAGAAGACTAAGAGCTTCCCATTCTATTATGTTTGTCCTGTCCTCATTTCAATTACTGACTGAGACTTTAGAAATTGTAATGCTCAAACTTAAAACTCTGCTGTATATCATTCTGGAAAATTAATGTTTCTACCAATTAAAATCATCTAAAAAGTTGAATAAACTGGCTGTCACATGAGATGTAAGCAAGTTTGATTTTTGAGAAACTTAAGGAAATAGAAGCTGTTATAAAATCTAATATAAGCTATCAGTCCTTACTAAATCATTTGTCAGCATATAATCATTCTAATTATTATCATGAAGTTACATCAGCCTTGAATATTTAAAAGTTTATAAAAATTTTGCCATTGGCAATTTACAAGATTTATTACTGCCAATGTCATCAAAATGATTGTTCAGAGTCTTCTCTACTTCTGTTTGATAGGATGCTCATAAATATCATCTGATAAAATTATGCTTCTTTGCTTGCAAGAAATATAGTTACAATATCCCAAATCTGCTTAATTTGATTGCAGTAGTCATGTTAATAGGAGTATTTACACAACAGAGTAAAGAAATAAAATAGGCTCAATCTTCTATTTCTGTTGCCATTAACATAACAGAGAAAGTGTCTAATGTGAATAAAGGTGTGAGGAAAAATGAGACCCTCAGGCACTGATGGAACCAATGTTTTATATCGTTTTAATTGCATCATAGTTGGCCAATCATACATTTCTCTCATGATTTTTGACACTGATTTTGTACTCAGTCTTGTATTGACAGTTCCCAGTCTATCTAGCCTAAAATATTCTGTGGAATGGGAGATCCCCCTATTGCCAAATCCTACATTCATGGTTTTTCAACCATTTTATGTACATTGCTGTATCAAACACTGCACAGAAAAAAAGTTGGTGAATAGTTTTCATATAGCTAAAATTTGTTAAACTTAGGTAAAAGATACAGTGCAAGATTTCTAAGGAGGAAATATTATTCTACAGTCAGCTTATAGTTTCCAAAATTTTTAGCTACCTTAGCATATTAACATTATCAATTTATTTTCCCCTTACATAATAAATGATGATTCTGGGACCATTAAAAAAAACTAACATTAATTTTATAATTTGCCACGTTCAGGCTTCACTTCAAACACAAAAGATAAGCTGTGCATTGTTTGCAGTCATCATGATGGGGTGACGAATGAGCATTTGTAAGAGTTAAGGCTTTCACAAGGTTATCATCTTTTGTTGAATTCAATGAAGTACATTGGAAATTTTTCATTTCTTTGTTCTTATTCTTCATTATTGCACCTGCACTTCGTTAGACTTGCATTTCTGGTGTGCAATATCTGTTACTCGATTTCAACCTTCATAATCCTTAATCACTTTTGATCTCAATTCCAGGTCACTTGTTTTCTGTGACGTCCAACTGTGAAAATTAACAATAGACCATGATAATCAAAACAAGAAATTAAACCAAGCAGCAGGAGAATATTTTGCAATGCTATGGTGTAAGGAGTCCCAGCTGTATGAGATACTGTCAGGCAATATGGGAGGACAGGAAAACTCATGCTGACTGAGATTTCTCAATGAGGCAAATGACAATAAAATGAAGGTTCTGTTCTGCCTAAAATTAGCAAAAGAGATGCAACAAACTTAGGAAATTATTTGTGAAACACCTGTTTGATAAAAGACTTGAATGCAAATTTGCAAGCATATCTTTTAATGCAACAGCAAGAGAATAATAATTACAAGCAAGTAAGAATTATAAACAAATTGCAAAAGTATGCAAATAATATATAAGTAAAGAGAAAAACAAGTATCATGAGTAAACACAGATTTAATCAATAAAGTAAAAACAAAAATGGCAACTAAATTATGAAGCTAGGTGTGATGGCATGCACTATTAATCTTAGTACTCAAGAAGCTGAGGAAAGCCATCACTGTAAGATCTAGGGCAGTTGTGTCTATGCAGCTAGCAAGTTCAATTCCAGAGATGGCCACAGAGTGAAAACTTTTCTCAAGAATTTATGAAACCCACATAACTTGCGTATTAATTCATGACAAGAAAATTAAGGGAGATTTCTTAGATGTACTTTTCATGAGAATTTTTAATGGTATAACCATTTGGGAAGATGAGTTAGTATCATCTTAGAAAATTGTGGTTATTTGTACAATATATTCCACTAAACTGGCAGTTTAAATAATTTATGAAATAACTGAATAACACAAAATTGTTATCTGAATGTTTATGTACACTTTTAACATTATCATACAAAATCATTAAGAAATTACAAAAACACTTGTTTAGTTTCATTATCTGCCTTATATTTTGTTACACTATCTTCTGAGAATCCCCAGAATAATACCATATCATCGGCAAGAACACTAAGAACTTCAACTTTATTCCTAATCCCATTAATTATGAAAATTTAAGGTGTCTTTGCAGAAATATATGAATTAGAAGCTTGAAAGTAAATATAAAAATACTAACTCATATTTTGTAGTTACACAGAGAGAGAAAGAACTCAAGAGAAAAAAGTTGTAAGATGTAGGGGTCACTGGTAGAGTTTCAAAATTCCAAACTGAAATAACTCATGTGGTAGAATACACAAGGCAGCATCAATTTTAACTGAGTAGAAAATAAATATTCATAAGCATGTATTAACATAAGCAAATGCTTCAACATATGTGGGAAAACTGGCAAATTACTCATGCACATAATTCCAAGCTATTTGTACAACTTTTATACCCTTAAGGACAACAACATCAATTCATCCTCATTAACATTGTCTGCATATAGTGCCTTTTTCTAACCCAACATTGAAGGCAATAGAGAGTACTAGATGTGACATTACAATGACCAATTCTGACAAAGACTGTGTCAATCAGCTGACCAAAGTTATTCTGAACAATTACGTTATACATAAAAAATATGAAGAGTATTTGGAGGCAGAGGAAGGGTAAGCAAAATAATTGGAGTGATCTAGAGTAAAGATGAAGACATTAATAGAATATATATTACAAACTGTTATTTTCTGCATTATGATTTTTGTATTTTTATATCGATTGTATGTATACATTATAAACACATTATGTATGTTCCAATCATATGCTGTGTATTTGTTATATATGTTGTATGCATTTGTAAATGACATATACCTTTACTTTGTATGTTAACTAAAATAACCCAGATTAAAATTTCATATTGTAATATTCGTATGAGGATAACATTCTGCTTGATTTGTTTTTTGACCAAGCTTTTATTTATTTTGTAATTGAGTCATGTACCAAGTTACAATTGGAAAAACCTATGCAAAATATAAAACAAGTATCATTTCAAATAATTAGGGAAAAGATGGAAATAAATTTGGAAATATTGATTGTGCCTGCCAAAAAGTTTTTATGAAGGTAGAATGGATTAATGCAATGTGATATTCATAAGGTGTGGCTAGGATAAAAAAATTACTTTGATTATCAAAATTTTAAATTGTTAATGCAGAATATTAAATGAGAAGTAAATGGAAGTTTTATAAACTATGCATCTTTCTGTAAATATGCAGCTCTTTTAAACTATATTTAAAGCAACTCGATTCTTATAAATTTTATTATAATGATAAGAAAATTGATTTTGCATAATACTTCCTTAAAGCTTGCACAATGCCTCCAAAGCATCAAGCTAATCAATACCAGCATGGATGAAAGTAATGTCTATGATATCTCACACTTGTTGAAGAGCTAAATCTAGTTGATAGTTACTGGTGAATGGAGAGTAATTTTCCTATTGACTACTGAGGCAGACTATTCTGTTCCCATGAACACATGGGAAGCAGTAGGTGGATTCAGTGGGTTTACCAAAAGAAAAAGCACATACATAAATTTGAAGAAAAATATGATTAAGTCACAGAAGATTAATGAGTGGCAATAAATCAATCAAAAGACATTATATTATGAATGAAATTTTCAAAGATTATGAAAGTGATAGAAAATCATAAGAAGATAAAATTCTGATATGTATACACATAAAAAAGTATTTTTTCATAATGAATATATAAGTAGCAAAGTGAAAAGAAAGAG
The DNA here is from genome assembly GCA_001685075.1 of Bramus lutescens. Lineage (NCBI taxonomy): Eukaryota > Metazoa > Chordata > Mammalia > Rodentia > Cricetidae > Bramus > Bramus lutescens. Next base: position 1,580 of record LOEQ01016709.1, on the reverse strand, counting down.
TAGTTTTCATAATATTGAAATTATTTGTTATATCTATTGAATAAATTGATGAGTGAATAGTTTATAGCACACATGCATTATTAATTTAAAATAAATTGCACACTAGACTAGAAAGTGCAAAGTTTACAGAAAGATACATTAAAGAACTTTGTTGCATGTTATAGCAAATTTATTTTATGTTAGGCTAGAATTTAATAAAATGTCATAAGAATTAAAATCATCCAAGTGTCGATAATAAAAAGAGAAGAGATACCAATTGTAATTCACATATGCTTTAAAGATATATATTGAAAAGAAAATAACTCTTCTTAAACATAAAAAATACCCAGTTTATTTACATTGACATTACCAATAAGGTAGGAAACCATAAAATAAATAGACATAAACTGTTCTTAATTATTTAATAAAATGTATAATTATAATGGGGCATCATTCCACATTGAAGTCATAAAATTGAAATAATAATCCAGATGGTGGTAGCACATGCCTTTAATCCCAACACTAGGGAATGCAGGAGCAGGAGGATCTTTGTGAGTTTGCAGTCAGCCGGGTCTACAAGAGCTAGTTCCAGGACAGGCTCAAAAGCTACAGAAAAACCTTGTCTCAAAAAAACAAAAAAAAAGAAGATTGAAATAATAAATTGCCTAAATAATGAAATATTTACAAATAATGATTCTCTTAATCATAATTGACAGAAAGCATAAACACCATCGAGTTTTAAAACAGCTTGTTCCTTTTCAATCTTAGCATGTGACTATTGCATGAACTAGTAGTCTTCCTCTTGAGTATTTTCTGAATAACAGAAAAATGAAAGCATATGTTTTAACAAATATTTGTGCATAAATATTTATAGCACCTTTAGCTCAAAACCCTATCATTGAGTAAACAGAGAAAATAAGCAATGGCATAATCATAAAATACATTATTTATCAACAATAAAATAAATTGGGTATTGATGCATATAAATATAAATGGAACGCTAAATAATTATGCTGAGAAAAATAAGTCCATCTTTCTTCCATAAGGGATTCTTTCTATGTGATGCAATTTACACTGAATTCTTAAAATTGGGAACAGTGTTCTCTTACAAAATACCATAGCATTTAGTTTGGATGAAGGGAGTTTTGACACAAGAGAAAATGACTTATAGATGGCAATTGGAAAACTGTGTGTGTTGTTATATATTGTTTCAGATATTTTCATGAGTGTAGTCTTATAAAACTTATGCACCAAAGCACAAAATTGTAAAAATACACAGTTTTGCATTTACAACATATTAGTTTGCTTTATATGCATTATGGAAAAAATAACTAGTCTATTTGGTTATTTCTTTGATGTATATTTTTGAATGACAATCCACAACAATGAACAAAAGATGATACACCATGCAAAATTGCTCCATTTTAATTACAGCTTTTAATTTTTATTTGACCACCTCAAAACATTAGGTTGATTGATGAAAGTGCAGGGCATAGATACATAGATACACAATCTTACACTCAGACATTAACTCATAAAGATCAATGACAATAACAACAACAACAGCAAAGCATAGTATGCAGGCTATGAAAAGAGAAAAG
>LOEQ01016708.1:0-12705 GCA_001685075.1 Bramus lutescens | reverse complement strand
GATAATCCCATGGCCTGGAGATAGAAAATTAAAAGCATTAAATATCATGACAGCATAGGGATCGGATTGGCTCCAGATGCTTTGGTGTCTGTCTTGCAGAATGCTTACAGAGTAGTAACTAAATGGTCATATTTGTCATCGAACAAAAAATTATGAGCTTATTTTAAAACTTTTGGTTATTACATAATGCAGGAAAGAATTAGTTGTCAGCTATTGGTCTGGAAGGAGAAAAGTCATTGCTCTTGGCTCAGGATCATGACTTGTTTAAACTGAGATCTCAGAGCAGCCACCAAAATATTATGTTTAGAGATTTAGAAATCCCTTCCTCAAAATGTCTCTTTTGTTCTTTAGCATTGCTGTGAGCAAGTGATGGCTGTGCTAACACCATTATATTACAGAGAAGGAAAGCAGTGGGCTTTGGGGACATCTAGTTTTCTAGGGAGTGATATGGAGGCTGTCGGAAGCCTTCTCTGGAAATTATGTTTTTACTTGTTTTCTTTACCTGCATGGTGACACTTGTGTGCTTTGTAAAAGACAAGGTCATTCTATCCAGTGATGTGAACAAAGATTGCAAATGTAAACACTCAGCCCCCCGACTTCCGTCTACAGTGTAGATGTATGCTGATGACTCAAGTCATCTCAGAACAAAGGAAGTCCCGCAAATAGATCAAATATTCGAAAAGGGAGGTGGCTAACCTCCAAGATAAATGTCAATGCTGGAATTTTGGCCAACATAGCCTCTCTAATTAACCCTGAATATGAAGTTATGAATTAGCATCGAAAGCAACTACTCTTAGAAAGACAATCTTTTGGGGGAGCTATTAAGGGTCCCCCACTTTATTATTTTTAATGTATATTATGCAAAGAAAGCCAAAATACTGTTATGACTTTTCAAACAAAGTTCAACTACTTGCCTTTGATTGCCTTTGGTGGACACATGAGAAATGTTTAAGTTTAATAACATAAATTTGATTGTATATTGAATATCCAACATATGGAAATGATGTCTTATGAATTTATTTGTTCACTTCATAAAAAACAAATGAATTGATGAATGAAATAGCAGTGAAGAAGGAAGTATATACTTTATTGAGTCACAGAGAAAGAAAGGAACTCATTAACACAGGGGAACTGACAGACAAGGACGGGGGGCAAACACTACTGTTCATTCTGTGGACTCCCGGGTAACACTTGCAGTTTATTCTGGAAAATGCATTTGACTTGTACTGATCCTTTTCCAGCATTCAGTCTAAGTTTAAAAATGTGTTTCCTTTTAACCCAATGAACTACATAACGAGTGATTAAGAGGCTCCCAAAGACCAGGTGTTTTGCTTAAGCCACACTCTCAAAGGTCATCTCTTCTCGATGGACAAGTTAATTCATCTTTTCTCAATTCTTATCTTCGTTGACCTTTTGTGAAGAATAGACATTCTCAACCACCCCATAATTAATGATGTCTCCTGTGCTGCCTGTGTCACTGAGTGTTCCTCTTCCCTTTCCCTTGGTGGCTTATTTCTCTAGAGTCCTCTTCCTTTTCCCCACCGCAAGTAATGCATACTGCTTTACTTTCAATCTTCCATCTTGCTCTCTTTGGTTTGAACTGGGTCAATTGGAGTCCCATTGACTCCAGGCCTTGTTATAAATTCCTCTAGATTAAATGCTATGTGATAGAGGTTTGGTTTGACTTCTGAATCCTTATACTCCAGTTTCACAAAAAGATAAATATTTTTGGTTTGGTGATTCCCATGGTTGTCATCCATTTTCCCCCTTCCTGTAACAAAATACCAGGTGCTGGGTAACTTTATAAAACATATATTTAGCTCACAGATATAGAGGCTTGAGTATATGACAAGTATACATATTTGTATTATCTTAGTATCATCTTAGTTTTCACAAGAACCTTACAGAGGATGACATCGCTATGGTGACAATAGGTGCAAAAGAACAGTAATGTATATCTTATGCCATTATATGTTGAAAATAAATATATAGTGATCTGTTTTTGATTTTGATTTTATACGGAATTATAGTTAAAAGATTGAATCTCAAAAGAGACTTTAAACGTTAGACTTTAAAACATTGGTGAGACTTTGATAGACTATGGGAAATTTTAAATTTGGACTAAATGCATTTTACATTATGATATAGTTACAAACTTGTGAGGGTCATGGAGTAGAATATGGCAATTTGAATGTAATTAGTCCCCATAACCTCATAGAGAATGGTACTATTAGGATTTGTGGCTTTGTTGGAGTGGTATGGCCTTGTTAGAGGAAGTGTGTTGATGTGGGATGTTCCAAAATGTAGGGAAAGGAGCATAGTAAGGAAATAATGAAACAAAGCACATCTGAAAACCAGCTGAACCAATTCCAAACTTTGTATTTCCATATCTGATGTCAAAACACTCTTCAGTTTCCAACTCCTCTCAGCTTTGCTAACTGCAATAAGCTTATTTCTCTTAAGTTGATTACACTCCCTTATAGTGGCTCTCCTCAGCAGGTATCCCAAGACTCTGGAATCTCTAACATCTTAGGTTCTTCAAGGCAATCTAGTCTTCTCCTTCTCCAAGGCAATTCAGGCTACTCTTTCGCAGCTTCGCACAATGGCTTCTCTGGGCCTGGCCTCAGTGCCTCTCCTTTGTCAAAGAGCAAAATTTCATAATGTCATATTCTATCCTTGATGCTAAAACCAGAACAATATGGCTGAAGCTGTCAAATTCTGCTGCTTGTTGGGGCTGGAACATGGCCCCCTTTTTCAATTCCACATTCACCAGCTTTTTGTTTTAAGTGATTTCATCAAATACTTAAGTGTGACTGTTCTGGAACTTGCCTTATAGACCTGGCTAGCCTCAAACTCAGAGAGATTCTGACTTCCAAGTGGTGGGAATAAAGGCATGCACCACAACACCTGGCTCTAAGCTTTTCTTTAATTCCCTCTCACAAGTTGGAAACTTAGCAGGGTGGGATCTTGCCCAGGGGTCAACACTCCCCTTATTGCATTTCTTAATCTTTTTATCTCCTTGAACACAGGAGTTAGGATCATTCCACTTTCTGGTACTCCTTTTCTCCTCAAATTGTTCGTTTTGCATTTTTGTTTGTTCAGCTTGTTCCTCTTTCTAATGAATCTTCATTAGAGTTAACACTAGTAACTACACATCAGTCTATACTAGGCTATTTTGAGATTTCTGTAGCCAGTGTAATTAATATCAAACTGTTCACTTTAGCCTCAGGCAGAATCTTTGGATAAGGGCAACAAAAAGCCACAATCTTCACCAAACTATCATAAGAATAATATCTAGGCCCCATATCAATATTCTTCTCCTCTGAAACCTCTTGAACCCTAAATAGTCTATCAAATCACACTCAGCATGACTGTCTTCCATGCTCCTACTAGTGTTGCCCATTAAGCAGAACTTAAAACATCCAGCTGCTTTTCTAGTTCACAGTCAGTGTCTAGACTGTTTCAAACAAAAGTGTGGTTAGGTCTATCACAGCAATACTCTAGCTCCTGGTACCAACTTCTTTCTTTGTTAGGGATTCTATTGTTGTAAAGAGATGCCATGGCCATGACAATTCTTATAAAGAAAAAAAATTTAATTGGGATGGTTTACAGTTTTAGAAATAGTCTATTATCTTCATGGCAGGACATGACAGCATGCAGGCAGACATGGTACTGGAGAAGGAGATGAAAAATTTTTAACTTGATTCATAGGTATCAGATATAAAAAAGAAGTGAACTGAACTAGGCATAGCTTGAACATAGGAGATCTCAAAACATGCCTCCACAATGACACACTTCCTTCAACAAGGTCACAAATATTTCATCAATGCCATACCGCCTAATAATGCTACTCTCTATGGCTTTATGAAGGCCAAGTACATTGAAACTACCACAATGTCCAAGAAGGCACAGGAAACAAAAAATATTTCAGAACACCAATTCAAAGAGTTCTACTAGAATGCCACAAAACAACAAAATGACAGGAATTTATATACATTATTCAATAATAACCCAATATCTATGGTCTCAGCTCTTTAATGAAGAGACACAGCCTAACAGATTAGATGAGAAAAAGTCTATCCTTTTGTTTCCTCCAAGAAACATACCTTATGACCAAAGATAGAAACCATCTTAGGGCAAAAGGATAGGAAAAGGCAATCTAAGTAATCTAAGCAGGCACAGTTATGAATGTTTGATTAAAAAAAAAAAGACTTCAATCCAAACCTTACCAGAAGAGAAAAAGGAGAGGTACTTAAGACTCACTAAAGGAAATATCCACTACTAGGATATTAAAATTATAAAATATAAGCATTAAATATTGAAGCAACCAACTTAAAAAAAGAAATGTGATCATATTTTAAACAACTCATCAACCCCAGAATAGTGCTAGCAGGTGATTTCAATACCTCAGTTTCATCAATAGGCAGATCATGTAGAAAAAAACCTAAATAGAGAAACTTTAGATCTAAATGACATCATAAATCAAATGACTGTAACAGATATCTACACAATCCACCCAAATATATAAGAATGCATATTTGTAGCAGATCAGGGAATTTCTACAAAATAGACCACATGTTAGGAAATAAAACACAAGTCACAACAAATATACAACATTTAAAATCACATCCTGCAATGCATCTGACCAACATGGAATAAAGTTGGAACCAGCAATAAAGGAGAAGACAAAAAGTACACAAACTCATGAGAGCTAAATACACACACACACACACACACACACACACCTGAATCAAAACTAGGTACAGAAAAAATTAAGAAGGAAATTTCATTTTTATAGAATTAAGTGCAAATGAAAAGACAACATCAAAAATTTATGGAAGATAATGAAGGCAATCATACGAGGAAAGTTTATAACACTATTTGTACATCAAATATCTGAGATTTTCAGATTAATAACTTAATGATTAACCTGAAGACCTTATAAAAAGAATAGTTAACATCCCAAAAATGTAGATGGGAACAGGCAATCAAAATCAGTACTGAAAGTAATGAAGTATAAATGAAAAAATACAAAGAATGAAAAAAAACAAGAGTTGCTTTTTTGAAAAGATCAATGAGATTGACAAATCTTTGGGCAATTTAAAGAAAAAAACAAAGAGGATCCAAGTAAACAAAATTAGATATAAAAGGGAGACATTATAAGAGAAAGGCAGGAAAATCAGAAAATTATAAGGACATACTTTAAAAATCTGTACTCCACCACCAAACTGGAAAATCTAAAAGAAGTGGATAAATTTCTAGAGATATATGACATGCCATGATTAAATCAAGATGATATTAATAATTTAAACATACCCACAACATCTAGTGAGATAGGAGCAATAATTAAAAACCTCCCAACTTAAAAAATGCACAGGATCAGTAAGATTCACTGTAGCATTCTGCCAGACTCTAAGAGCCAACACCATGACTGTGTGAACTATTCTGCAAAATAGAAAAGAGAGAGGGCATTTCCTTTTACAAAGCTAGTATTACCTTTACGCAAAAACATATAAAAATCAATTAAAAGAAAAAAGTACAGGGCAATACAACAAGAAAAACTACTAGAGCTCACACCATTCCAGATTTCAAGCTATAGTAATAAAACCGCATTATACTTGTATAAAAACTAATTTGTTAATCAATGAAATATAATTAAGGACCGACATATAAACTCATACTTCCATAGACATCTGACTTTTGACAAGCCAAAAATACCTTAAAAAAAAGCAACATCTTGAACATACAGTGCTAGTCCAGCTGGATAGTTGCAAGCAGCCTCACCTTCTGCCCTGAACAAAATTCAACTCCAAATGGATAATGAATTTCAACATGAAATATGAAACCCTGAATCTGATAGAGGATAAAATAGGAAATACATTTGAATTCACTGGCACAAAAAGGGATGTTCTGAACAAAAATCCCAATAGTGTCAGCCTAAGACAAACAAGCAATAAAGACCGTATGAAACTAAAATATTTCCGTACAGTAAATGATACCATTGTTTGAGTTAAGAGATGGACTTCAGAATAGGGAAAAAAATCTTTGCCAACCATACATCTGAGAGAGAGCTAGTGTCTATACTATATGAGGAACTTAAAAAATTAAACCTCAAGAAAACAAAGAGCCTAATTAAAAATAGAGCATAAAACTAAGCAGAGAGTTCTCAAAAGATGAAGTACAAATGGCTGAGAAATACCTTTTAAAATCTTAACATCCTTAGCTATCAGGGAAATGCAAAATAAAGCCACGTGGAGATTTCATCCTACCTAAGCAAGAATGGCTAAGATTCAAAAAAAAATCGTGACAAATGTTGGTGTAGACGTGGCAAAAGGGGAACACTGGAGGAATGCAAAGCTACAACACTATGGAAATGAGGGTGGGACTTCCGCAAAAAGCTAAAAGTAGATCTACCATATCATCCAGCTATGCTACATTTGGATGTATTCCCAAACGACAACTCCACATCCGGCTCTACATCTGCTCAGCCTTGTTCATTGATGTTGTGTTCTCCCTTGTTCATTGATGTTTTATTCTCCCTGTTCATTGATGTTGTGTTCTCAATAGCTGGGAAATGGAACAGCCTTGATCTCGGTCGACTGATTAATGGATAACGAAAGGTGTTGGGTTTATACAATGGAATATCATTCAGCTACTAAGAAAAATGAAATCATAAAATTTGTAGGCAAATGGATGGAACTAGGAACAACCGTCCTGAGTGAGGGTAACCCAGACCCAGAAAGACAAAGGTCACAAGCTTTCACTCATATGGAAATGTTAACATTGAATTTTCAGATATATGTGTTTCTCATTTGGAATACCCACACAGGTCAAGAAATTATTAAGGGATCACGACGAGAGACTTTCCAAGGATGAAGACAGATTGTACTGGTATAAAGAGAATATATTGAATGAGAATGCCCCCATAGGCTTATATATTTGAATGCTTTCTATGTATTTGATCCAACTGCTTGGAAAGGTGGCCTTGTTGGAGGATGCATGTCACTGGGGCCGGGCTTTGAGGCTTTAGGAGGGCATTTCGTTCCCAATTAGCTACTTTCCTTGCCTTGTGTTGTTGTCTCAGCTATTCCAGCACCCTGCCTGCCTGCCTACTGCCATGTGTGCCACCGTGATGGTTACTGAGTTGTCCCTTGAAACTGTAATTATGCCCCCAGTTAAATATTTTCTTTTCTAAGTTACCTTGGTCATGGAGTCTCTTCCCAGCAATAGAAAACTAACTAAGACAAGAAGGACTTAAACCAAGGAGGGAGAACAGAGGGTAGGGCAGAGAAGGAAATGTGAGGAGGGATAAATAACACTAGAGACCTTTCAAATAAGACACATGGAAATCTACTATTGTAGAAGCTTCCTAAAACCAAAGCTGTATATATAATATATAATGGTAAAATTTTAAATGTATACATGATATGTAAGCATAACACTATATATTTAAATGGAGCTATAATGCCTCTATTAGACACCAGAGGTTAACAAATAAAAAACAAAGCGCCTGGAACATGTTATCTCTTTTAAAGTTGTTAGCCTATAAGGTACCTTAGACGGCAAAACATTACGGGCTATTGCCATTGCTGTTATTTATTTCTACAGAATCTTATGGTAAGGCCCTATTGCTGAAGATAACACAGATCTGAATGGCAGAACATACTAAAATTAGGCTGTTACAAACCTAGAAATTTCATTCTGCTGTCTGGCTTACATAGTGCTCGAGAGTGCTAGGCAAAGCACAGAGGAGAAAAGCTGCCATCAGTCTCACTCTGTTTTGAACCCCAAGAGCTACAACAATGACTGATCTGCAAAGATATTCCCATTTGGTGCAATAGTCCCAGGAATATTATTAGAGTAATCAATCACTTTCTGAGTAAATTAAAGTCCCACTTCACAAGATGAAACTTATACCTTGCACCATTATCAGCCAAAGAACTTAGACCCCTTCAGAGAGCCTGGTACAAGTATGCTTCTAAATGAACATAGTATTAAACCAACTCCTGATGACTTATCATTGTACCCATAGATCAGTGCATCTCTCAGCCTTCACCAGAGAAGCTTCTGTTTGCAATATATAGTGATGTACACAGACGCACAGTTGGCCAAGGAACAGCGAATACAGGACCACAGAGTGCTCAGTGCTAAAGAGAACAAATCTGTCACTGCTCCCCCTAAGGATCAAGGGTGATTGCAGGAGAGAGGTCAAAAGGAGTGTAAGAGCCAGAGGTAGTGGATTACTGCGAGGAAATTGCTAGAAACAACAGGGCAGCTGCCCACATGAAATCGCAATGACACTCACAAAGCCCCGCAAACCCAAGTAGGGCCACAGCCCCCATCATGCAAAGGGAAGTTGGGAATGAAGTTTCACCCCAGCTGAGGAGCTATTGGCAACCCAGCTGTTAAAAAAGGGAGGGTCCATTTTCTCTAAGAGTGTAGTCTGTAATAAGATCACCAAGCTTCACTGGAGAGCCGCACATCCAAGCATGTTTTGGCAGCACAAAATGGCCTTGATTTGAGAGAAAAAGAAAAAGAAAAAAAAAGACACAAAGTTGGGTGGGTAGGGAAAGAGGGGCAATCTAGGCAGAGTTGGGGAGGGCAGGTGAATACGACCAAAACACATTTAGGAATTGTTATTAACTCTGAAAGAATTAATATTATAAGAGCTTGTCTTAAGCTATGACAGCTAAAAGAAAGGCAAAAAATATTTTTGTTTAGTTGCTGAACAATACTATCAGGGGAGGTATATGAATATCTGAAGGTTGATCTGCATGCATGCCTGTGTGTGTGCATGTGTGTGTGTCAATGTGTGTGTGCACACATAGGTGTACAAGTCAATGCATTCAAAAGTCTGCCTCTTCACTAACCTTCATTCACTCGTGTTTTATCAATCTCAGTCGTTAGACCCTTCCCTCAACTTGAATAGAGATCTGTAAAGACATTGTCGTGATCAGTGGCCCACATGCACAAAAGACTGATGAATTAGTTCAATTAAAGGAACTTAATTATTAATCTCTGCTACATTCCCCAATTTTCAAAATATTTTCAAAGAAATACGGGACTCATGAAGTGCCAGCACACCCCATAGTGAGCCGGAATCTGCCAGCCATATGATGCTGTCCATAACAATGATGGTGTATGGCTTGATATATAAAGTGTCTTTCTGGGGAAAAGGTCATGTATTGGTTAGGTTTATGACATTATCGTGGGGCTCAAACAGGTGCTTTTTTTGTCAACACCCAAACAATAAAGGCACTAAATAAGAAAACACAGATGATTCTTAATGTTTTTTTCCAATCCTTAAAATGAAAGCCCTATACTTCAATGCTTTGGTTTTCATTTTCAGACTAAGACAAAATTGTTTTTTTTTTAAATAAATTCAGTAACATTGACACTCTGGGTATGGAATAAGCAGGTAATTTAACCCACGTCCCATTTAGTCCTTCAAAAGTTCATTTATCACATTGTTCAAACTAAATGATGACAGAATTCTCTTGAAAACAAAGGTAAGGTCATTTTAAAGAATAATTAAAAGGCCACAGATCTCAGTGGGTTCTAGGATGTGAAAATTATGTCTCCTTCATACAAATGTTTTCCCACTTAGATCTGGAACATTAGAGTTCCCTTTGGAACAGTTGCTGGTCCTGTGAAGAAAACGTCCTTCTTCCCCCGCTTTAGGAGTATCTTGGCAGATACAATTTATTAGCAGTGACTGAGAGAATAATTATTTTTATTTTATTTTATTGTTTTGACACCAGCTAAGAACTGCTTGGCTTTGCCAGCCGTCTTTCTGTAATTCCATGTCCAGCTGGCTCCCCCTAGCGATGACATTTGTGTTTCACCAAAACACTAAGTGCTTCGAAGAATGCGCATAGAACTTGGGCTCGCCTCGCGAAACACACCTGAAATCAACTTTTGCTACAGAAGGCAAAAATTCTGACAGCATTCCTGGCCATCTTGCAGTCTCTCTTAGTTTAGCACTACTTTAAAATATTGCATTGACGTAACATTGCGTGGAGTGATTGTCACCTTGCTATGCAACTTCTTTTTTCCCCTTGGGAAAAGCAAGCTCAAACAAACGAATTGACTGGCTTATGCATGGTTAGCAGGAGAATCAAGTTGTTTTGTTTATTTTAAATCTAGCTGAGAAGTCCATGATCTACTAGAAAGGTGTGGAATTTTAAATGCCTGCCTCTACACATGGATATTAATGTTATTTCACTTAGCATGTTATACACCTAATTACTTTCTTTGATATTACCACGGTTGAAGTTTAAATGTGAGTTCAGCAATCAGAATATCAGAGGGCACCTCCCTGAAGGTTATCAGACCCAAATGCATAGTGGCAGTTGGTAACCAGTTCCGTACAGGACTGGCTAGTAAATTTTAGATGCTGTGGATCATATAAATTCTCTGGCCACTGCCAACCTTTGCCCTTATAGCTTGAAATCAGAAACAATTCTAATGGGTGATAGTCATTGTGTTCTATTAATACACAAATTTCAAACAACGGGTTTCATGTACGACACAGAACATCGATCAAGGCTTGTGTTTTACTGAGATGAGGAAACAAGCAAGAACATGTTCATAGGAAAACTCAGCACGCACCAATTTATATAGGAGAGAGGGATTCAATTGCAAACAGGAGCAGCTGTATCATATAACGTGACTTAAATAACTCGTTCCAAACAAACTCAGCAGAAGTCATTTTCTTCCCAGAGGTACAAGAAACTTCTATCTAGATACAGCATACACTGAGCCATAGCAGAATATCAAAATATGGGGAGGACAAAAAGCCTTCTGACTATGTTCTATAGTAAAATTAACTCAGAAATAAATAAATATCTTAGTGAGCTTCAAATATTGATCACGTGCTTCTAAATCACTCACGATTGGTCACACAGGAAATCAGTTTCATGAGTTATCTAGGTACAATTACATACATTAAGGCATTGGATGGTGTTCAATTTCTATATCTAAGTTATATTTCTATAAAGTTGAGATTTAAAATTCTGGAGAAAGGGGGTGTTGTTGGAGGAAGGAGAAAGTGAACCAACAAAGAAGTAGAGAGAAAGAAAAGGAGGGAAGGGTGAGAAGACCACCAATCAGAGCAACGCACACGAAAGTGTAAAGAAACCCACATCTTCTGGGCTAGTGTTTAAAAATTCATGAAATTTGATGATGGAGGAAGACAAACTTATGTAGCTGCTGTTAATAAGTTGTCATTTAAGGGGAAGTGATATACTTTAAACAGAAGTATATTTTGTATTATATACTTTGTCATGTTTCCCTACTTTGTAAATGAAATACATTTAGAAACAAGAGTAGAAAAATCATGTACCTTCAATACACGTATAAATTGAACATTTAAATTAGGATATGGTGACTCACCTCACCCATAGTATTTCAAAATGCCAAGTGAAGCCACACTGGTTTGTGTCTATAGTCTTCATTTGTCACATTGGCAAAAATGAAAAAGGTGAACACATTATGTCTATGAGGCTGCAGAAACTCTCTGATGGAAGAAATTAAGCAGCTATAATTTTATTGGAGGGGATATAACCATCTCTAACACAACCACATAAGTATTTATAGTTTGACTTAGAAATATCATTTTTAGGAATTTTCCTTTAAGATATTCCCTCCAGCAACTTTGTGTACTCACAAACACACTGCATGGACTATGTATGAAGCTTTGCATTGCAGTGCCATTGGAACACATTAGAAGGATCTAACTACCACACAGAAGATGGATGTTACACAAGCTGAAATGTACACATGTCATACTCTACAGCTGTAAAAAAAAAAGGAAGCTCTCCACTGAATTAATTTTTGGTGAATTCCAGTAACACTGTGAAGCAGAGTTCGGTGGTTGACATGGTTGGTGCCTTTATGCAAGACACATTGAGAAAAGGATGTGCACGCATTTGTGCTTTGGGGGAGAAGAACAAGGAAATGTAAACTTGGGAAACAAATGTGAATGGTTCCCTAATGGATGCAGTGAGAAAGCATCTAAGCGATCAGGGGAAGAAATGAGACAAAGGGATTAGATTGTGATACACTGGATAAAATTCTATGCATGTGTTTGATATTTAGAACTATATCGCACAAATTTAATATGTAAGAAAGTAAGAGTAAGGGAGAAACCCAAATGTAGAATGCTAAAAGAACAAGTAAATCTATATTTCTCAGGGATAACATAAACACACTGGAAGGGACCTGGAAGAACTAACCTAATTAACCACTGGAAACTCTAAATTGCAGAATTTTAAGACAACAATAAAAATCACGAGCAATATTGAATTCTGATTTCTGTGTTTGCCATTCACAGTGGTCCAATTTAACAATTCTAAATTGGCTTGATGTATATTCTGGGACTAGCAAATACATACACTATACCAGGACTGACGTTTTGCACTTTGAAGTAAGAGAAGGCTGGAATAAATCTGTGCTGTGTCAGAATGTAGTATCTTATGCTTTCAAAGCTAGAACATTCCACATTGTTCCAAACAGGGTTCTTTTACATGCTGTCGGTGAGGGTAGTCCCATACCCGTGCTTCAAGTCAGGCAATTCTAATAGGGAAGGGTCAATCACAAGTGACAATACCAAATGTCTTGAAGGCATTGTTCAACAAAGTGTTGGGACGACTTGTAACATGAGGGCTGGCTTGTTGGGGTTTCTGTCCCACCCAGTACCCCACA
>LOEQ01016707.1:0-12705 GCA_001685075.1 Bramus lutescens | reverse complement strand
TTATTATTGAAGGCTACTGTCATTCATTTATTTTATCACAAACACTATATCAGACTAACTTTTTTGTTTATTAGCATGTTAATCATACAGTTTTGTGACATTTTCATATATGTACATATATAACATGCTTTGATTATATTTATCTTCCCCAACACTAACCCTTCTTGCCCACTGCCTTTGTCACCTAACTCTTCATAAATATAGCATTTTGTTTCTTTTGAATTTGGTTTAGATTGCATCTGTTTGTGTATAGTTTTTGTTTGTTTGGACATAGTTTTTGTTGTTTGAGACAAGTCCTGACTCTAGAGCTCAGGCAGTCCTGTAGCTGGCTGTGTGACCTAGGCTAGATCCTTCCTGTGATGGTGGACCTGCTTCTGCCTCTAGAGTGCTGAGATAATAGAAATGAGTTACTGTACCTGGAGCAAATTAATACTGTTAACCCTGTATACAGAGGTGTCCTACTGTTTGTTTGTGCTTCAAGACTCTGTGTGGTGTTTTTATACTGTTGTCAATACCTTTAGAATGCCTAGCTTACTGTTTCAGTCACATATCAGCAGTTCAAATTCACATATCAAACTCAAACCAGTTCCAAGTTTACAAATTATGGTAAATGGATTTTGCTTCTGAGTAAAAGGTAGGAAATCACAAGGGTTGGTCACGCCCCTCACACTCAAGTAATAACTGAAAAAAAAAGATTTTTTTTTCAAGTTTAAGAGTTATGCAAGCAAGAAGAATTGGCCAAACAAAAATTGCAGGGAGAGAGACTTCCCCAGGTGAGCTAGTACCTGTTGTGTAAGTGATTTCCTTGAGGCATTTTCTGATTCCATTCCTGGGTCTGGGCGGGATGCCAGTCCTAAGTTCTCAGGAGGAGCAAAGGGAAGCAGGTAGAGATTTCCACTATAGGCAGGGTAGTAACATGGGATCTTTTGCTACGTGTTGTAGCAAACAGAACAAGGGAGAGGTAAGAAAGCTCTAACACAATCAAATTCACTGCTCTCTGAGAGCTCAGTAGAATAATGCCCCTGGGGAGAAAGGGCTTACTAGAAAGCTATCAGTTGTTTTCCCATGCAGCCATCAATGATTGTGGCGGGGAGGGGGGGTATACAAGAGCAGAGGCAGAACAGAATCTAGTTCAGCTTGAGAGCGGAAGAGGAAAAGACCATGAAGGCTTCATCTAAAAGCAAGGCCCCAAGAACAGGATGGTTCAGAGACAGAGCAAATCTAATTGTGAATCATTCTAGTCCTCTCAGTACGGAGGCATGGAGGCAGCTGCTGCCTTCAGGTCTTCATGCTTTCTGCCTGACCTTGAAAAGGATGAACACTAAACTCTCATTTGATGTCTCCAAAGGGCTTTTAAGTACAATATCTGAGTCAATTCTCTCTCTCTCTCTCTCTCTCTCTCTCTCTCTCTTTATATCACCAATGGATACTTTTACAAAGTACAGTATCTGTTTACCCTACGAAGCATGATGTTTGCAATCTGCTAAGAATTGAACTGATAATAAAACCACAGACAATAGAAAGTTCTATAAAAAAACTGAGATATTGGAATTAGCAGTAAAGAACTTTATCATTAATGTGATAAGAAAAACGAAGGGACAATAGATTAGTTGTAGAGGTAGCATTAAACTATGAGTAAGAATATTATAAACAAAGTAATATAGGCTTTCTAGAAATAGGAAGACAGCATTAAGGACTCATTGTAAGAATGAACTGGATCTGTTAGTACTCTAGACTTAGCAGAAGCCAAGAGTAGCAGCCTCAGATAGTTGAAAGAAAGTATCTAGACAGAAGCATGGAGAGAAGGAAGGAAAATAAAAGAAGAGAGAGAAGATTGAAGTTGAGTCATTTAAAGTACATATGCAGCTGAGTGTGGGTGTGCCCACCTCCAGTCCCACCACTCAGGATTCAGAGGCAGGTAGATCGCTGTGGGATTGAGAACAGCCTGCTCTACTGATGATTTTCCACCCTAGCCAGAACTACATAGTGAGAACCTGCCTCAAAACTGTTAAAGTATATATGCAGAAAGAGGAAAAACTAATGGATTGGGGGAGTGCTTAAAGAAATAATTCCAAGAATTTCTAGGAATATCAAAAGTATCAGACAAACACTTCATAGAAAACCCAAAGAACTCTATCTAAAAAACTCATAACAAAAACTATCTGAGCATAGAAAATGGCTAGACAGAATGATCAGCTCAAAATATGTAAGATAGGATAAACAAAACATGTCCATAAAACTGTCAGAAAAAATGATAACAATATTTCAAAGAATAACCAGCAAAGCAGAAGCTGCTTACTAATAGAAACTATGAAAACCAAGAGAAAATCTGAAAACATCTTTTAACAGCTGAAAAATAAAATGCCCACTTGGATCTATACAAAACCTATCTGTGTAAACAAAGATAAAATATAGATGTTTTCAGACAGTTGTTAAGATCAAGGTTTCTGAACTACAGACAGGTCTCCTGTAAAAAACCATGGCCAACTGAAAATGACCCCAAACAGAATCCAAGGCTGAGAGAATAAAGGAGCACATGGAAGAATTATCACCACATACAGAAATATAAGAATAACTACAGTAACACACATGGCTTCTATACGAATGAGGGCATCCACTGTGTGAATAAACTGTATTAAATTATTCGCATTGCTCAAGATGGAACAAAGGTGTTTAAGATCAAAAGGAATACATGAAAGTTTTAATACTGCTTCTTCCAAACCAGAAATAATAAAACTGAATGGGGCTCAAACAGGTGGCAGCCCATGAGTTCTGAATACAGCTTTTTTCTACAGTAAAACAAGCACACACAAAAAATTAGTGAAGGTATAAAAAAGTTTGAACAGCACATTTCAGTTTTAAACAAATCACATAGAAAACATTTTCTTTCAAAGTATTACTCCTTCAATACCTCAAGTAGCATTTGCAAGAAGGACCTATGCCAAGCACAAAGCAAGTCTCAAGCAACTGAAACTGGCAGTTCATCAAAGAGGATGATTAAGAAAATAACTATAAACAAATTAAATACCTTTTCTGTGAACCATCAGGTAACTGCAAAACAAATCTCAGTGAGATGCTAATATACGGCCATTAGAGAGCCTGAATCATAAACTAGCAATGCACTGTGTGGGCAAAAATGAACAGGAATTAGAAGCATCGGGTTTTTATTTTGTTCTGGTTTATTTTGCTTTGTTTATTTTGTTCTTGTATATATATGTGTGTGTGTGTTGTGCATGAATCTGTGTATGAATACTTACATGTGTACAAGTGCATGTGCCCTTGTGTGTGCATGTGAAGAGGACAAAGTTTGACTGCCAGTGTCTTTCCCAATCCTTGTCCTTTTTGCTTGTTGAGATAAGGTTCCTTGCTGAAACCAGTTTGTCATTTTGGTTACTTTAAAGTCTTCGTTTGTTTTCTGCTAATGTGATTGACACCATGGCCAAAAGCACCTAGAGAAGGATGAGTTTATTTGGCTTGCATCATCTAGGGAAGCTCAGGGAAGGAACCTAAAGGCAGGAACTGAAGCAGAAGCCATAGAGGAGTGTTGCTTGTTGGCTTGCTCCCTATGGCTCTCGTTCAGCTAACTTTCTCAGGCCCCCTGCCCAGGAGGGCTTAGCCTCATCTTGGGCTAAGCTTTGCACATGATTCATTAATCAAGAAAATGTCCTACAGACTTGCCTACCAGTAATCTGAAGAATGTATTCTCTCACTTGAGATTCCTCTTTCCAGACAACTGTAGCTTATATCAAGATGACAAAGCACTAACTAGGACATCTACCTAACCAACTCTATCAAAAATTATTTGTCTGTACCTCTTGCTCACAAATGGGATAAAGTTTAATCTATACACTTCATATTTACATGAAAAATGCTTTTTCACACTGATCCAACTTGCAAAACTACAACTGGAACTCTTGATAGTTGTGTTATAAAATGACACATCACTTCAAAAAACAATTAAGTAGGCTTATCATAAATCCAATGCATATCCATGATCTACAAATTTCCATTCCAAATTATCTAAGCAAAATGAAATTCATGTTCACAGAGAAAATTAGGTGTAAATTCTTAAGTAGGTGTATTCATAATTAACAAACTGTACAAACAACACAGTACCGCCATATGATAGGATATAGACTTCCTATAAGTTGATGAACCATAGATTCATTTTGAAGTTGTATGATCCATCGGTATGACCATGTGTGGCACCATTCTCTAGGCAGGGAATTTTGAGCTATATAAGATGGAGAAAGCAAGCTGAGCACTAGAATCCATGGATTCATTCTTTGCTCTCCTTTGATAGCACACATCATGTGACCCACTGCTACAAACGCTTGCACTTTATTGCCATGATTGACTGCACCTTGAACCCTGTGCCAGAACAAGCCTTTTCTTTCATAACTTTTCAAAGCTTTTATCAGAGTATTTTATCACAGCAGCAGAAGAGAAATTAAGACAGCATATTAAATTGTAATCCATGAATTTGCCAGCTCCCAAATCTAATACAACCCTCCCTAGCACAGAGCAAAGCTAGGCTCTATCCTGTCCTTGACCTTGTTCAAGCCCTTCTCCATTCATCTCATGCACTTCATAAAGCTAATGGCTGATGATAACTACAAGAATATTTACCTTCTTTGTCTTGATCAATCTATTGCTTTGGAGCCTAAGTGCCAATAGATCTCCTTTTCTCTACACGTTGAATGAAAAGTTCTAAGATACTGCTCACTTCTCTTGTTCGAAAGCTTTACTTTCCTGCCAAACGTGCACTCTATTTTAAGTATTAGACTATATTTTCATCTCTGCTATAGCCTGACAATACCAACTAGTTAAGGGGGGTACTTTCTGAGGTGAAAATCTTAGGTTGTGGTGCCTGTGAGAGGTTCTCAAATTGTTGAGGATTTGCTTCCATTTGGACTTTGAGACCTCAGTTCTTTCTTTCTTCTCTTTCTTCTTGGTCTCGAGGTAAAGCAGTTTACTATGCATCCCACAAAATCATCTTACATCATGATTTGAAGCCCAAAGATGTGTTAAGAAAATCTTAGAATTTCCAATCCAAAAGCATGAGCCAAAACAAACCTTTCATCCTCATAAGTTAACTGTTTTACATTTGGTTGTTGTTATAGTAACAGGAAGATGACTTGCAAATGCCCTTCATGTTCTGAGAGAAGGGATTAATTTTTTTAACTTAATATTTTTTTCCAGGGTGGTGTTTTGTTGTTATTGGTGCATTTGCATTTAAGTGTAAATGTGCATAGTTAATTAGTCATTTAGTTGAGTAAGAATTTACAAATTAAAAGTTGCTGAGTATTTTGAACAATAAAATTTGGGTTTTTATTTTGTTTTCCTGTGTTTCTTTTTTTTACTTTTTAATCAATGCTTTTTTAGTAAAAATAATTGAATTATCTTTTTTGTGCATTATTTCACTTCAATAATTATATGGAACACACGTATATATCTACAATATGAGATACCAGTCAGGTAATAAAATATATCATCAGTCATTAAATCAATGTGGAAAAGAATGTCGACCCAAAAGGTGAATCTGGAGTTGCATAGAATATGTCCATACTGTTAGCCTCTCAGAGTCATTGGAAACAAAAGGGAGATTATCAAAGTCATCTTGATCAAATATGCAAGAATAAGCATCAACACATCAGTACAAAAGACTTCAGATTTTGCATGATTTGACAAAAGGAAAAGCAGTAACTTAAAAAACAATCATACATACATACTACAATTCATTATAGCCATTCATTGAGCTGTTTCTGATTCTTAAATATATAGGGTAAACCCTTGAATGACAGACTTAAGTTTACACTCTCATCTTTGTGTACAAGAAGTGTAGCTTCCTTCTCTGACAGTAGGCAATAAGGAATGAGTATCTGCAGCTTTGAAATGATAAGTTATTAAGCTCTTGCTAGATCTAACTATATCTGATGGGTTTACAACAGAATACTAGGGAATGAATTTTTGTTTGGGGCAATGAGCTACTATTTTTTAATCTAGGTTCAATATTGAATGGGTTCTGATCCCACATATTGTCTGAAGGATGAGGGATCTCTGTCTCCCTTCCAATCCCTCTCCTAAACAACTGTAACCCTTTCATACCCTACCTCTGGGAAAGCTCTTGCTTTGCCTTTCGTCCTGGTAGTTCAAACACTTCTGGATTTTGAATATGTTCCTATACCTTACTAAAATAAAATTCATTCCAGGCTCAGGAAACATCCTGAATAAATCAATTGTATATAAGAAGCTTCTCCAAGACCCACTATTGCATTGTGGAGACATCCTAGGCAGTTCTACATAAGAGATCTGAGTGACCACCAGAAGAAAGCCGATTTCACTAAGTGCGCTTGAATAAGAGTTACCAATTTATGTGTATTAGGTTTGTACCGTGTTTAACTCAATTTAAGAACCATCAAAGGTAAAAATTTTACTGAGCACTTTTAAAATTTTTAATTAAAATCTTGCTTTATTTTATGTATAGGAACAGTTTACATGTTAAATAACATTATAATAGAAGAATTTTACATGTTTTGAGCAGAAGAAAAAGGAAAACCTTTCAAGTAACAAAATCCTTTGGACCAAAATAAAAATCCTTTTCTTAAAAAAAAAATACTTTTGCTAAGTGGGTCAATGTGACAAAAGTTTTATTGACTGGATATTTTTAATTCCTGCTGTACATTATAATGGGTAATGAGATTAAAAAGAAAGTCAAAGTTCACATCAATGCCTCAAAGAAATATCACATGTTATATTCTTTTGGAATGCAAAACGGCTCTTGCTTCTTCAGTATATAGAGGGCTGAGTTCACATAACATTATGTTACATTGAAAAAGCACCAACTAAACTGTCAAAGCTTTTTGAATTTTTATATATTTACCTTAATTTTTTGCAAATTGAAATATAAATTATTTTATGTATTGTTTTTATGAACAAAATAAGAAAAAAATATTGCTAGATTATTGAAAACTCTAACTTTAAAAATTCAAGTCTTCTGAAGAGCTAATTAGAACATTCCAGTTTTGTCCTATCCAGCATCATTTTCTGTTACCAATAGTATGTGCAATGCAAGATTTTCACATGAAATCACCAATATTATCTTAGGCATGCCCCTCAAGGAATCATTCTGACAATGTTTTCCTCACCACATGTAAAAATATAAGTAACAATTGACAATCACATTCTTCAGTAATTATATCCCTACTTGAAAGATGGTCAAATGCAGAAAAGTATCTTAGACTTAATAAGCTATAGTAAGTTAATTAATATAAAATAAATCTCAGATGTTGTCTTCCATGTATCAGCTTTCCTTGACTATAACAGTAAATATTCTCATAAATTACTATGTATTAAATACCTGTATCTCAAAAATTAAAGGTTAAATATAAAAACTTCATTCTTTAATCCTATAAGAGCTAAAATGAGGAATACAAATTAAGACAATTTAGTTGCAATTTCAAACAGTTTGGTAATCTAATCTAGGCTGTTATGAGTAAATTGGGGCACTCTAACTTAAAATACTTAAAATGTTACAGCAGGAAAAATAAAATAACTGCACCAATACATGGTAGAATTTTTAATAACAAAAATACAAGGAATTGTGAAGATTTCTGGTACAAGGAAGGTTGAAAAAGAAGATCAGAGATGAAATAGAAAGTGACAACATTGGCAAAGCTATGTAGAGAAAGGCACTAGAAACTATTAAATAAATGATATTAATGAAAAACTGTTCCTCAAGTTGAAGAAAATATACTTGCTGGTTTAAAGTTCTCATGGTTTGAGGTCAGTTCATCAGAAAAGACACACACATAAAGTTTCTTATATTATTTCATTTTCAATATACATTTTACATACCTTTTAAGAAGTATAAAAGGGGTAAGATAAATAACTTTAACACAGAAAAAGAGAGTCTGTCCAATGTTTCTCTCCTAAGAACTCAACCATAAAAATATAATAGAAAGAAGTGTTTGCAGACTTTAGGTTTAATTGAAGTAACAAAACCAGAGTCCCTGCCTGGGCACTGATACTCAGGCACAGGAGAAACAGAAAGTCTAGAAATATAGGAAGCTGTGTAATAATCAATCTACAGATGAATAAACACAGTTGCAGTCACCTGAGAGGTTCTGAAAGTCAATCTTCCAAGGGCAAACAAAAGTAAAAACCAATCTGGTCCAGCTTTGCTAATATGTGATAATGCAGATTCCAACCAATATTATTTGGAATAAATAAAGAGGACAAATATATATTAATAAGGATAGCAATCAAACATAAAACATTTAAATATATATTCACTAAATTTCAGGGCTCCTAATTTTATAATGGGCATAAAGGATCAGAAAGATCTTAAGAACAGTGGGTGACTTCCATGCCCTATGAACATCTTAAGACAAGTAATGTAAACTAAATGCCAAAAAAGAAATTCCACAATTAAACTACATCACAGATTAAATAAACTGAAACTGATACCTACAAAATATTATATCTAACAAATACAGATTATACATTCTTCTCAGCAGCACCGTAATTCTCCAAAACAGGTACCATGATAGGTTACAAAAAGTCTTATAAGTTTCATATATATAAATTTTCCTATGGCACCTACCATTTATTAGGTTGTTGCTGTATCTCTAAACTCCATAGCCCTTCAAGGATATCTGTGACTCATAGGAACATTTGCCATTAGAGTTAGAACCCTCTTTGATGACACAGGATAACTTTCCATTTTCAAAATTACTAATTAAATTAAATCTACAAAAAAATGTAAAGAAAAGAATTTAATTGGGTTTACCCTACATAGGGACAATGTTCCTTTCATATGCCACAGATTGCCAAACAAACTGCCAAATTCCAGATGTGAGAAACTCCCTTGAGTTGTTTACCATGGATGCCCCAGAGACAATAAAGTAAAGCATATTCTTGTCATTGTTCTTGATTACCTGCCAAAACTTAATGGTAAAACTCTGTTACTGAAAACACGTTGCTACAGGACATGGATAAATCAGGTTGGTACTGAGCAGGAGGCTTCATCCCTGCTGGATAGTTCTGGATAGGAACTCTACATGCTGCTGGGGTGAAGGATGGGGAGGGGGTTATCAATGGTCTTACCCACCTGTGAACACTCTGAATTGCAATAATGTCTACCATGGTAAGAGTGGCCCATGACTATTGGCAGAGTGAATGCCACAGGGTAAGACCTATCCCGCAAGAGAAAACAAAATCTCTGGTACTGTTCTGGCCAAGAACCCAAGAACTCCTAGGCCCCAAGGGTGAACTTATTATTATTATTACGTTGACAAATAAAAACAGTACCAAACTGCCCTCTAATACCTCTCCACCATTAATTGTAGTACAATTTTCAGACCACATCAGAAAAGTTTCTTTGGCAGATAATACAAAATCTCATAACCGGACGAAGTAAAGAGATTAAGTGTCTGTGGAGAGCTAAATCAAAAATAGGACATGAGTAACACATCAGCCCAAAAGCTCAGGAACTGTTTTGAGAAAAGGGATGGAAAGATTACATGAGCCAAAAATTGCAGAGGACAGCATTAGGTTTTCTCATGAATTAAGGAAGACTGGAGGAAGTGGACTATAAGAGGTAAGGAAGAGGTTTAAAAAGGAAGGGGAAAATGGGTGAGAGGAATGGAATAAATATCTCTAGAATGTAGAACTGAGGACCGCTTGGAGCAGAGTAGGCCACAATCCAAAAGGAATGAGGGAAAAGGGGAGGCTATGGGAAGGTCAAATTAGACCAGTGAACCCCATTTCTTTGTTTGATACACAAATAAAACGGTTAAAATAGAGATAAAAAAGAGAGAATTCTTACCTATCAATTGTGGAAGCAATTAGCAAACTCCCCAGTTGTTTCAAGAAGAGTCCTCCATATCTTGAAATGTTAGCACGTGTATGACATCATGCATCAGTTTCTGCTCAATGGAAACATTTCATGTTGAGAAAGATTCCTGAGGCTTAGGAAGAAATGACAACGACAAAGCCAGGATGTTAATAAGTCAAAACTCAGGAAGTTCCTGAGACAGAACTCCAAGGCTCCTTTCCTAAGGTTGTGTAAACAGTAGGACCATTAGAAACAGATGAATTTCTCCCATTGGTCATGTTGCCTGCAAGAAGTACAGCAAGCTCCAGAGCTGCATCTTTCATGAATCCTCACCAAAGCTGAGACTGGGTGAGGTAGCTTCCTCTGAACCACCTGTGATCCTAACTGGTTTGGTTCTCAAAGCTAGCCTAGGAATTGGTTCTTTGGTCTCTAGTCAGGTGAACAGACGATTCATGTCTCCCCAGGAACAACATATGGACATAGCCTGAGCAAATCAAATTGGTTCCATACTTTAGCCCTTAACAGTACTTTCATTATTTTAAAATGCTTGTAAATTTGGGTTGAATGTTAATATCTTTAGTAACTTTCTTTGTCCATATATGGTTCTCTGTCTCTTATTTTGAAAAATTGTGTGTAGTAGCTGAGTGTGGTGGCATACAACTTTGATCCCCGCAGCCAGGAGACAAAGGCAGACAAATCTTTGTTAGTTAAAGGCTAGACTGGTCTACATAGCTAGGTCCAGGACAGCCAAAACTACATAGTGAGACCTGTCGTGTTTAATAATGTATTTTTGAGTTACTAGTGACATCTTGCCTATGTTTAAATACATACGGCATAAAAATATTTCTAGAAATAGTGGAGTAATGCAAACATTACAAATTTCATTTTCATTTTGAGCATAAACTTAAGAGAAATGTTTCACATGTCACAGCAGAAACTAATGCATTTTAAATAATCAGCTTGTTCTGAATTTCTAATTCGCTGAACTGTTACAAAATACTTTATCTCTTATTGCTCAACAAAAATATTTCATACTTTCACTTTCAATTCTGAAAAATATTTTTAACATAAAGCTTTTCCTCTAGGTTATAGCATTGTTTGGTTAGTTTTATTATTTTAATGAATAACAAAATTGCGTTTTCAATTAATTGAATATTAATATTTACCACCAGAACTCCAGTTCCCTATAGCTTTGAACAAATGAAGTCATGTTAGTCCATACTCACCCAATAGCTTCAGGGTCAAGTATTGTGCTGTTCTCACATTAAGCAACTACACAAATATTTGTATTGAGGATCAAAAATAGCTGTTATGAAATGGATCCTGGAACACAAAATACATGATTGCTACTTTGGCGATCTTCATGAAGGCTGTTTAGAACTTAATATAAAACACTTCCCACTGTAGTTATAAGTTGACTTCGACATACAGAAAATCCAGGTTTCTCCATTTTTAAAAGTTTTTTTTTTTAATGCTTCCTCTTGGCTTTGAAATCCCATTATAGTTCACTGCAATACATTTGGTCTCATTTTAAAACCTCACTAAGTCAACTATCTAGTTTTAATCAAAATATTCAGCTTGAAGTGCTACACAATATTATTTGTTTATATATTGGAGGGAGCCGACACTAGGAAATAAATAGCAGTGATGACATTCAGGTTATATTTGTTCACAGGTAAATGCAGCTCAGTCTCTAACATTTGCTACTACATCACCCCTCATTGAAAGAAAGCCTGGGAATGAGCTCCTTTGAAAGTTCTTATCTCATCGTTTTGTAGGAAATATAGCAATATGCATAGAGCGATTCCTGGGGGGAGCTTCTGAGGAGCTTTGTAATTAGGTATCTGAAGCTCTCCCAATCCTATGAACAGTGAAGACCTTGAATAAGAAAGATTCAGACTAGGACGCTGAAGCACAAAGGCAGAGAGTCCCAGACACCAGCTGATCCTGAGAAACAGCTCTGACAAACCTGGACTCTTAAGTCCAGATTTCATCAATTTTCTTAGGGTCATTCGTCCTTCCAGATTCAAAATGTGCAGCCAAAACCAATTCCTAAAGCATTGAAGACATACTCTTCAACCTTGGCGCATCAAACTGTGATTATACTTTAGCTGTAAAATACTTGGGTTCTGCCTTGGCAAGCATTAGTCATGAGACTGACTGGTCACACAGCATTTGCTTGGAGCATCACTGCTTACACATTTTCCTTCATTCTACAAAGAGTTTCTGAGCAGCCAGGCACGAGGACCTTAGAGGTGATCATTGTTTATTCTGGGGTCTTGCCAAACAAATCAAAAGTAATTTAAAAATAAATTTGACAATTTCTGGATTCTTATGTTAAATTTAGTTGCAGAGTGAATTAAGTACAAAGTAAGTGCTTAAACACTAGTATCAATAGAGAAGCCTAAAATTTACCTCCATAAAAATGTATAATTCAGTTTTATTAGCATTATCTGTCTCTAGTCATGTGAGTATAGGTTGTACAATGTTTTTAGTTTGAAGAAAGTTGCAAGACTAATTCAGAAGACATATTCTCTCGGTTTTTATTAAACATTGATTAAAAGATACAAGACCTGGGGGCTGGAGAGATGGGTCAGCAGTTAAGAGCATTTGTTGTTCTTTAGAAGACCCTGGTAAGATTACTGTGACCCACATAGAGGCTCATATGCAATTATAGTTTCAGGGGAATTTTGTAATTCTAGTTCCAGGGGTTCTAATGCTCTCTTCTAAGCTCTAAGGGTACCAGGTATGCATATTGCACATACAGCATACAAACAAAGCACTCATTCACATAAAAATTAAAAGAGAAAATCAAAAAAAAGGTTCAAAACCTGATAATCAGAATCTGTAAAAGGAGAAAGTAGGGA